>DWPG01000328.1:0-10002 GCA_018251495.1 Autochton cellus | reverse complement strand
AAATAAATCTAAAATAGAGTACTAAATTGCTACATAAGTAACATAACACAAACTCATAGATGTTGGCGAGTTCACACATCATATTTAACCGACTTCAAATGATCTCTTTCCTTTGGGAAGTCGGTTAAAAAGGAGGTTCTCAATTCGACTGTATTTCGTCTATTATCCCACAGTTGGGCCCCATGCCCACTACTTTTAGTGTGAGAGGAGTATAGTATGTGGCCATAGTCCACCGCGCTGGCCAAGTGCGAATTAGCAGACTTCACACACATTTGAGAACTTTTAAAGAACTCTCAGGTGTGCAGGTTTCCTCACGAAGTTTTCCTTCACCGTTAAAACTAAGTAAAATAAACTCACCTGCAAGTTACTAATATCCTTGGACTCATCCGTGGTGAATATAAGCTCTATATCATCCACTTCTTCAGACTCGTTGCCGCTGACGTTATCCTGGTCTAGCTTGTCATCGTGTGCGCCGCCGGGCTCCACAGGCGTTGTCCCGCCTTCCGAAAACACCGAGTTATCCCCTTCTGACATAGACCTACAATACATAACATTATATCTCTTTTGTCATAGGCAATTCATCGAGAGATGGCACCACTAGTATGCCACTAGTTCTGAAACACGCTATCGAAGCATTCTAAACATCATCCATATATACAAGCTCCAAACAAAATAAGACTGTCGGGAAGGCCGCTCCCCAGGCACAATCACAAATCATAATTAAGTAACACATATAATGCTGACTACATTACTTCTACCATTTAATGTTTTGTAGTGAAATTTAATATAGTGTTAAGTGGATTTGGAGTAGCAGAGCTCTCATTTTATACATTTATATTTAAAAAAACTATTAGGTAATAAGCTATATTATCCAACAGCGTTATGCAAATCAAGTCCCGGTATGTAGGTACGCTGTAATAATCAAAACATATTAAACTTGAACAAATTCAAGTTATTCCTTGAAAACCAGTTGATAGGTTCGTTGGCACCGAAGCTCAGCTACTCTACAGCGGGGATTAGATGTGGTGGGATTATATTACTGGATGAAACCGCAAGCTCGCTGGCTGACGCTTGTGACGTTACAAACGATATTGAAATTAGCGCGATGATACGAGACGAAGCGTTTTTGTTACATTATGTAGAACTGGTTCTATCATGAATATTGAAGTTGATATGGAATGTGTGAAGCGATGTTAAACCTAATGTAACTCTCGTATAGTAACGTAATCCGATGTAACAAGCGTTTGGCATGTTTTCCGGTATAGATAACACGCTCGTATATTTAAATGGGAAATTAAAACCACGAATTTTAAAACTAAAATTTAAGAATATATTACGTTCATAGAATGACAGGAAAGGTCATACTCAATTATATATATTTAAGTTTTTGCGCAACAAAATAGCACATGCACATATGGCATACATAAGGAATAATTCAGGGACCAAGAAAAATGTAATGAGAAAGGAACGCATTGAGTAACGTCAAATAAAAGTTTGGTAAACAATACTTTTAATACGATAAAAGATCACAAATTTACTTTGCATATTAAATGAATGTTATGTATGTTTAAGTCAAGGCGGGTCGTCTCAATGTCGCGTCGTATCCGTGCAAGGAATCCTGCAACACGTGCTTTGCTCATATCAAGAAACCAGTCGAGCGAGATAGCTTAGACGAACTGCCTATCCGCATATAATGAAAAAATGTCGCGCTACTGATGATGTGTCATATCTCCTTTATGTTGGAAGGTTTTATGGTCCTTTGTAACTAAAAAGTAATGAAAAAAAAAACATATTACCTCAATTTAACAAAATTTGAAAGTAGCACAATATTATTCTGATGTTATTCTGCCGATGGACAACTACGACCTACATACTAAATAAAATCCAATTGATATGTAAATCAACTAATTTTTTTCCTTTTATTTTTTTAATCGCTTTAGGTACCTAGTACAAGAAATATGAATAGTCACTAATGAGTTATTCTTCCAATTATAAGAATTACTAACCACGCGTAACTGTTGAAATCACTAAGCGTAGTGGAATGATTATTTTCCTGCCCAACATTTTATGCAACTGGTGAATTGGTGAATAAAAGTTCCTTTCAAAGGAATATGTGTCACCAACGAACAAAACGAGAATTCAAACTGGTTTGCTCAACTGAATGAATCCGTGAGAATTGTCGGTTTGGAAGAAATCTCTTACTTTAACGTAATGCTTACTTAGCGCATTTTGGTATAAAGGATTTGACTAAATATGTGATAATGAAATAAACATTGTTGCAGATGGTGTAAAAGTGCACTAAGACAAGTACAATCCTCTTATCTAAGTAGTCAATACAAATAGACGCATTATAAATACAGTGTTCAATATCCGTACAACTACATTCGTAGGACTCCTTGTCGGCCACGATAAACTTTTCATTGAATCCACGTTTAATATGAGTGTCCGTAGAGAATGGCGTCTGAGATAAGACAAGGGGATAGAGGTTTTTCGCTAGGTTGCAAAGTGAAAGACTACAAAAGGATCTTTTCTAAGTCATAATGGCGAGAGAATGCCACCTAAGAACAATGAGGAGGCTCTAACTACTCGACACTTGATGAAAGTTTTGAGTGCTCTAAAAGCCGTTGTACTTGAACCATGTCTCGACTTAGATAATAATAAATCACGAATAGTAATTGAAAGGAGCGTATCAGTATACGACGTGTTAATAACTGTAATATAAGCTGGCGAAGTTTACAAGTATAAAGCCGAGAGCCCGCTTTTTAATAATTACGCCCTCCAGTTTCCGCCGGGCATCGTAAACATAACGCAACGGTTTTGGAGTGCGTGACTCATGTCAGATATAGCTGAGTAACCTCTATGCCCATGCAACTGTATATTAAACGTAGCGAGAGTAAACATAGACCAGACGCTTTAAAAGTCCTTCATTTTCGATAATGCTGTAGTTCATTCTACCGGAAAAAAAATCGAATGTCTCCTCTCAATAATATAGCGAAAATACTGCATTTCCAATAGTAATGGAAAGTACGTTTAGTTTAAGAGAGTTTAAGGTTTTATGTTCTTAGCTCCAAAAGATTTATTAAGAGATCGTAACATAAACTTACTAGTGTCCATTGTTATCTACAATATCAAAGGTTACGTTAGTCACGGATAGTCGATAGAGCGGTACAGTAAATCTAAAGGTGAAAATGATACATGCAGATAATAGGTTTAAAGCCGGACATGTCAATATGACACAATTTGTCATAAATATTGAAAAAAAAATCAATTAAAGTGTATCCTAAAAACGACGCCGACACACATATAGAGACTACAGAGTTCAAATGAGAGGTTCAATAGTTGACATTTAAGCTAGCGATGGAATTATTTGCAACACTGTGAATATTACACAACTTTCATACATGTTTGTATAATAATATCTGTGTATATGTAAACATTGACTCAGGTTCGACGAAAAGATATCGTGAAAATTTAACAGACTAGATAATATTGATTTTCCTTGCTCATAGATTTATTATTATCGTGTAAAGGTTGCGATATTTTTGCTTAACGAAGGAAGGGTAAGGAAAGGTCGTAGTGGCAATGAACACATGATCGACACTTTAAAGGTTAATTTATCACGCGTTCACACTACTTAAAGCGTATTAACGTAGAAAACGTTTGTATGTCAAGATATAATGTATTTAGATAGACAGATTAAGAGTACAAATATTCATGTTTACATTGCTTTCTAGGTGGCTGGCTGTCTAATGTGGGCAAATGTTGATTCACGCGTCAGAAGATAACGATAACCGTAAAATATGTTTAACGTTTGATTAATAAAATCTATTTCGGTATTTGTACAGTGCACTCCATGTAGATTAGCTTACAAGCAACATATATCGAGAATATGTAAAATGTTATGAGAAAGCTCTGTTCTAACAATGTTCATGTCTGCTGTTGGTTGCTTCACAATCCTTTGTGTTTTCGTTCCATATTTCTCAACACAGCACATTATCAATTCATAGACGTCAGAAAGGTCAATCCCAAATAGAATGGCCATCTTAAAATTTCATTCATCTCAGGCCTCTCTAGTACTCAAATTTATTGCAATTTCTATTCAATATACGATTAGAATAAACACAGCAGGCAGTTTAGAACACTTGAAAACGAGTTCCTTGTCTAGTTTTTTATGATACGAACGTCCTCGACAAATAACCGTCATTATAGCACGTGGCGCTAACGAGCCTATTTGTCGTCGTTACTCTACATATCCTTTCCGGCTTATTTAGCACTATGCACTGAATTGTCGGAAACATAAAAATAATGTACGGCATTCTAACGCTTTCGAGTAGGATTTAATGGTGTGGCATGTTTATCAACAACGCCCACATCGAGATCTCGTAAGCGTCAATAGAATTTCTTGTCGGACAGTAGTTATCAAAAGACTGTGACGTAATAATTTATAAGTCATTTTGTATATACTAAAAGGCGCTTGATATAAGCAAATCTGCCTTACCACACACGACAGAACGTAGATGTTATAAAGCGTGGCGGTGTCTCCAGTTTCGAAATCTGTACAGTTCCATCACCTCGACGAGTTAAGGTGAAGCTTGAAGCTATGATGCTCCGTGTATCCGTGGCATTATATCAATGCGCCAAGCTGGTGACGTGCCAAGTTGAATACGACAAGCGATGCGGACTGCGGGCCTCCACAGCCTTGACCGGCAACCGCGTGTAGATCCCAATTTGGAACATATCGAACACCGCCTTGAGAACTATTCGAATATCCTTATAAAACGGCGCGCGAACATAGGTTTATTAGCTATTCCTTTCAATTTGAGAACGAACAATGAACGACCATTAATAGTTAAAGTGTGACCGAATTCAGCGATGAAAGACTATGAATAAGTACTTTGTTCATCAATGAACCATAACTCGTACGACCTATTTCACCGCACTCGGATATGTCTGACTGCATAGTTAACCTAATTAGTAATAGGGTTTATGTATTAATCCAGGTTCAATATATCCAAGATACTATTAGAGATATAGAATTTAAAGATACTATGCTGATATTTAATAACTGGAGAATTATCTTAAAAACAATAAACCCGACTGCTTAAAATGAACTGACTATGATACCCATCCCATACTCATTTAGTGCACATATTATTATAATTTAAAAAAAAACTCCCCCACCCCCTCCTTTTCTCTTCCGTTTTCCGGCGCCATATTTAAGAATTGTAGAGCCTATGTCACTATGACAACTGAGATGATTCTAACAACACCTCATATGTTAAAATCCGTCAAGCCGTTTGGGCTGTGGGGCGTGCCAAAGAAATGGACAAACATACATATATACATACATACGCTCGAAAAACATTACCCCCCTTCTGACGCAATCGGGTAAAAATTATAGTAATATATGAACGCGCGATCTTGTAGAACGACAATAATAATATCCTATTATTACTATCTACGAACATGAGTATTACTATAAAATATTTCCTTATATGAAATCAACAGTCTTTGCAGAAGGAAGTAAGTAATATATTATTTTATTACAATTATAAAGCGGTAATTTAATATTAAAGAACCTATTCAATGAATTTATGCAAACAAACAAAAACCACTGAAAAGCAAAAAAAAAAAATAACAGTTCAAAGGACGTTAGTAAACCTATCATCAACACATGTATTCGCGAAGAAATTAGGCCAAATAAACTATCATCAACAACATTAAACGGACCATGTCACATTAAACGTTCAGAAGAGCAGACTTTGACACTAAGCGATCAATACAAATAAGAATCAATTAGAAATAAATTGAAATGTCCTTAAATGTAAGCAAATTATACCGGTTATTATTATAAATAGATCGTTAAAATGTAAAAAAGAAGCTAATAGCCACATGTGTTATACGTAACACGACCTACGGTTTATCAAATAAATCGCCATTAAATAATAAGCAATTATATATTTCCACAATAGTCATACAAAACCGTTTTTATTATTATTAAGCCCTAAGCATTGTACTCTGAAGTATGAGAACTGGACAATGTTAGTGCCTGATGAGTTTATTGATAATAGCTAAAAGTCATGTTTGTTAATGAGCAGATGAAGAAATGTCCGAAAACTCTGGATTGATTGTGAACAATAAACATAAAGAGTCTGCCAACCAACGTAAAGTAAATAGAAACTATGAAGTAAATTTAAAATTATTTAGTACTAAGTTATAACACGCAGTTTGTAAAATTTGTATCATATCAACACAATAGTTGCTATTTATCAAATTCATGTGTGTAGATGGGGATTAATTATCCGGTGAACTATATATACTATATATACACTATCTCTCTCTCTCACACATACACATCGATAATAGCAGGAAATTTGGACCTATATAACTTGACCGGTTTCGCGACAATTGCAATTAGGGGGTGGGAAATAGCCAGACTTATCCCATTATAGGGGTGCAGCTGCGAAAATACATCTGCAATGTGTAGAGCTAAACTTGTTTACAAATTATTGTAAATAAAACGTCGAAAATACTGGGGCATTCAGTATTTTTTAATTGTCCATTGTTGTTCTAGAATGTAGTAAAACAAATATTCACGTAAATCAAAGTAAAACAAAAAAGAAACACTTAAAAATACTTAACAATAAATATTGATAACTAAAGGAAGGACAAATACTAGTACTAACTATTCCATAAAGCTAAAATTAGCCCGTCAATTGAAGTGATGTGTTAAACAGGACAAGAACATCTGGCTCGAAGGATCAAATAATTCTAAGAATGTAATACGCACACGTCACCGTTTAAAGTCGAACGACTTCATAGGTATCACTTTTAACAGGCTTCAATATAATTAGGATACCATATGTTTTAAAAGTGAAAAGAACTGCATATTGTTTACCTGCATGTGTCATGTTTCTTGCTTATACAGTTATTTTAACGTCCAATTTTCTTTGTTTACTAGAAACGTCTAGGAATTTCATACATAATAGTATTGTTGACTTAATACTGCCTGTAGGTCGCGCAATGAAGAAAAATATGTCGGAACTTCCTTTTATATCATCTGCAGATGGTCTGAGTAATTTCATACGCAAGCTTATAAGTACATAGCTAAGTGGGCACATATAACTGTACTATATCGAACGCCTTACTATTATGAGTAACAGTTTTATTTTACCAATGCTGCTCCACTAATGTAACGATTACTATTCTTTGGTCCAATCGACACTACAGTTATTTGATAAGGTGTTTTGATCCTTATCACATTATTAAAGTGTAATATTTGTAATTAATAAATGGCAAATTTCGGAAATATCTAAAGAATTTTAAGTTATATCACAAATTAAAGTTGAGCTTTCCGAAATATAAGATGAAGTGTATCTTCGTATAGATCTAGACACTAGATACATAGAACCAAGTCTTTGCCTATTCATGTTGCACTCAGACAAAAAGCTAATAAGGCTCTGATGCATATTAAGTTCCTTTTACGGCCGTTGATCCTCCGCAGAGAAATTCAGTTTGAGGAGAGGAGAGGCAAAAAACTTGTTCATTAATTAAAATACATTGAAATAAAATATAGCTTATACAGTACTTAATAGTTAATTTTAAGACGCATTGGAATATTGAATGGTTCTGATATAAACATCCATTTTAAGTAAAGTGTCTTGCTTTTAATGACATTCAATGCAATAAGGAATAACGGCATGACTCAAAACTGAATTGACGACAACAACAATTCAAATAGGTCACGTAAAAAGATAATGCCCGTCATTAAATTGCTATTTGGAATGAACTTAAATAGCATAACTTTTGACAAATATAATAATTATTATTTACTTAAATCTGATCTTGTGAATACAACTCTTATGAATATACACTTATGATATGCACTGACAAAAACATTACGAGTTAACTTAGCTGCAAACAAGGTCCAAGTTAGCTATAAATATTAAAGGCCCAGTCACGAATATTGTAGTAACAAGCTAATAAATTATATATGAAGTTCAGACATTTAGTGATGATATACTGAAGTTTAATAACAGGCTGGTAAAACTTTCAGTCGAATCTGTGTACCGTCATATTATAATACTGTACGAGAAAGTTTCGGGAATCGCACCACGTGCCGTCTGATCAATACGCCAGTCGGGACAGCGACCACCCGGCGGGGTATTGCATGTCACCCCTAAACACAGCTGATTCCACCACCCTCCCACTCGTACCGTTCGTTCACCCTTCACCCCGCGCTCTCGTATCCCTCGCACTTTCGATCTCGGCGAAAATATTCGCACCGGAATTCAACATTCCCCTTGCAAGCCGTAAAACGAAATCATAATTTCGAACTTATGTTGACGATTTGCCTTTCAGCATTACGTTCTATTAGACTGAGAATCCAGTTGGCCACGATCCAAATTGTGCGGGTCAACGTGTCAAAGAAATACACATAATGTACTCGCGAAAAAGTTATGTTCCATCTAAAGATATGTCCTATAAAGCGGCGTCTACATCTGCAGAAGTTCGCGACGGATATACGCAACAGCAGCAACAGCAATACACTAAGTATTTGAAGCAACTTAAAGGTGAATTCGATAATCGTTGGTGTAAGAAACCTAAGTTTGATATGCAATTTACCGACTTAGAACGTGTTCGGACTCTTGGCACAGGTGCATTTGGTAGAGTGATACTATTGAAACATAATAAGACTCACAAATATTATGCGATGAAAGTTTTGGAAAAAGAAAAAGTAATCAAGATGAAGCAGGTCGAGCATACGTTATATGAAAAACGTATCCTCGAAGCCACGAAATTCCCTTTTACTGTATCCATGGAATTCAGTTATAAAGACAATAGTTACCTTTATTTTGTCATGGCATTCGTACCAGGCGGGGAAATGTTCACGCACCTTCGACGGATGGGTAAATTTGAGGAGCCGCTTGCAAAATTTTATGCAAGCCAAGTCATACTAGCTTTAGAATATTTACATTTTTGCAATTTAATATATCGAGATCTAAAACCTGAAAACATTTTAATAGACAAAAATGGTTACTTAAGAATCACTGATTTCGGGTTTTGTAAAATCTTACAAGGCCGCACATGGACATTATGTGGTACTCCGGAGTATTTAGCACCAGAACTAATATTAAGTAAAGGATACGGATTTTCCGTCGATTGGTGGTCGTTTGGTGTGCTTTTATTTGAAATGAATGCAGGATATCCTCCTTTCTACGCAAATGAGCCAATGAAGACGTATGAAAAGATCGTGGGTGGCAAATATAGATGCCCGTCGAGTTTTAACACAGAATTAAGAGATTTAGTTCGAAATACTCTTCAAGTTGACATTAGTAAACGTTATGGAGTCATGAAGAATGGCGTTATGGACTTCAAGAACCACAAGTGGTTCAAGGGCATCGAATGGGAGTCGATACTTAATTGTAAATCGCGTCCGCCTTTCATCCCAAAATGTAAACATCCAGGTGATACGACTAACTTTGATCGTTACAACGAGGAGCCAATAGAGCCTTCGTCGTATTGCCGATTTGCGTCAGAATTTATAGATTTTTAGCTTGTTGCATAAACTTAAAAGTGTAAACACGTGTAACGTTAGATGATGTGGGGTCCACAACAAATAAATTAATACATATTATTCCTGACAAGTTGGCGTATTTATTATAATGGTGCACATCCTATCCCCGAGCGTGAGTTGAGTCGTGATTGAGCACGCGCGTCGCGGGCCCCACGCGACATGCGCCCGAGCAACGGTGTGACTTAATGATGCGACACATACTATTTTTAGATTGTAATGTTGAATATAAAAGTCAATGCAATTCTAGTGTTGTTTGGTTCTTAATCGTGATTGAATACGCACGATGAGCTACCTTACAGTATAAATGGGACATATGGTTGGACATGGACATTGGACTTGCGGTTTGCAATATGATAATTATGATCGTAATAATGTATATCTGGCACACCGTAGTTGTATATGTTCCTGTTGAAAAGATACACCCG
>DWPG01000327.1:0-10003 GCA_018251495.1 Autochton cellus | reverse complement strand
GAGTAACATAGGCTATATTTTATTTTGGGAAAATTATTTTCTTTAACGCGGGTGAAACCGCGGGGATCAGCTAGTAATTTATAATGTAAGTTTGGAAAAAAGATACTTATAGGCAGGCCTTTCAATTATATTTGTATAAATGTAAATGAATATTGCGATACCTAACCATACTTATATTCAGTATTATTACCATACTTATGATATTTTTTGTTCCAGATTGACTACGAGTCATACGACTGGAAGAAGCTGGACCCCGCCAGTGAGGAGACCAAGAAACTAGTCCACGACTACTTCTCGTGGTCCGGCACCGACAAGCAGGGCCGCAAGTTCAACCAGGGCAAGATCTTCAAGTGAACAGCCCTCCGGCACCTTGCACGGCTACTTCTACAACATACCTCCGAAATACAAAATACCCCTCGCAACAAACACAAAACATTGTCAACCCTAAGCGGTGTCCCAGAACCTTGATTATAATATTGTTTTGAAAACTACATAAACAAATTTGTATTAATACTTTATTTGTAGTAGTGCTTTAAGAAAAAAAATCGTGTCCATTTTATAAGTAAGCTTTAAATGAATACAGTATTCAAAATTAACGTAGATATGTTGTACGAGTGGCGACTGTATCACGAGTGTTGTATAGTGTCATCTCCGCTCTCCGTTATGCTGGTACAAGTGCGAACAGTGTCTTATTTATACTGTAAAATATAATACTGCATTTATAAACTATCTAAAATGATCATTTTCTCATTTGTACGAAAGCCGTAAAAATAAAATTGTTTTTTATTTATACTGATTCTTTTTATTCAATTTTAATTTTTTAACACATTTGGTTGGTGTGCACCTAGTACATTATTTTGTAATCCTCTGTCAATAAGTTAACATTTGCGTTTTATTTTAAAGCTGTATTCGTCTCAATAATCAGATTATTTAATAAGTGAAAGCTATACAGTTTATAGCTTGTATATAACGAATGGCGCCACACACGGACGAAAGACAAGTAGAAGTGCTAAGTGGGCAGATCGCACCGACCAACAGTATGCAGACTTCCGCATACTTAACGTCTGGTTTGTAAGTCACTGACACGGCGTTTTTGGTTTGTTATTTATGTTCGACAACATTGACATATATTACTGCGTAGGGACCCGGACGAACGAACGCTACTAATGACCCCAGCGCGACTCGGTCGCCTGACGCGAGAATCTTGAGCGGAAGCCTGATTTGATTGATTGATTACTTAACTAAAATGCCAAATTGTGCTATAGAAGGGTGCAAAAATTATGATCAAACGTTAAAAAGACATGGGATACAGTACCATCGGTATATAAGCCTACATTATATTATTTTGTAGTTTAGCAATTAAATAATTGCATTTTAAAGCTATATAGTTTTCATACATAATGACAGCACGCCATTACGAGTGTGTTGGCGCCTTGACAACACGCTAGTTATCGCCTTGACTAACTAGATGGCGCTGGTTTTTTCTTGTATGAAGAACTTTAGTGTCAAATGTTCTGACTAACCTATCCTTCCTTTTAAATCATTGACTATTAGGCATATTGCATGCAACTGAGGACCAATTATTTCAAATAAAATTACAAACCTTACAGACTCCGGCAGCGATAGAAAACAGAGAAGTACAAAAGGTCTTCGGCCTGATGAATACGAAGCTGACGGTATGTCTACCTACCTATTTGCCAACAAATTAATTACTTATTTGTCTATCTGTCTAAAGGTGGTAGAACTCTTTGCGGTTCGACTTCGGCGGCACCACTGCCACACCAATTTCTGCCTAATAACAGCAGTGTTAAGCACTGCTGTGTTCTGGTCTGAAGGGTGTGGTAAGCGAGACATACTTATCCGAGGTGTTCCAACTTAGTCCTCAGTGGTAGCAAAACGCAACCTTAGTTTGGAATTTGATCTTATCTGGGGTTGATTACAGATGTCCATGGGCGGCAGTGGCCACTTACCATCAAATGGACTGCATGCTCGTTTGCTATTTCAAATTATGAAAAAAAAGTTGCGTTGCTACCCCTGAGGACTAAGATGGATAGGTCTCCCTTACCACACCACTTATATATGTATTTAGTAAAGAGTTGTTATTCTAACAGTACAGACACTTCAATTTTATTTCCTTGTTTAGATAATCTTACAATTTTTATATATCTATGTTTACTACAAAATTTTCCAGCGTTAAAGCCAAAAGCAACAAGCAAACAAGTTGTAACATGTTACACATGTCGCAGAAACATGTCAGTAAGTGCTCCTGGACAGCGTTATGAGTTCAGTAAACTTCAAAAACACCGCATCGTATTTCATTCGACAAGAGCTAAATAAATGTTGACTTTAAATTGAAATAAAGGCGGAAAAAATATTGTATAAAAGGGCTTATAGTTTGCTAGCGATGGAAACTAACATTTTGGTTCCCGGATTGTTCGTGGTTTGAATCCGGAGGCACTACTATCACACATATTTCTGCCTTTTCTAATATAGAAGTAGCAAACGAGCATACAGCATAATGGTATTTGGGTCACTGTCAATATACATCTTTAATCAACCCCCGAAGAGATTAGAGCCTTACTTTAGTTGGCCACTCTCGGATAAGTATGTCTCCTTTACCACACCCCACAGACCATAACACAGCAGCGCTTAACACTGCTTTATTAGGCAGAAATAGAAGAGGCGGTGGCGCCGCCGGAGTCGAACCACATAGAGTTCTACCACCTTTTGTTCCAACTTATTCCTGAGGGGTAGCAATGCATCTGTGGTCAACCTTAGGTAGGACTTTATTCTTATTTGGGGTTGATTACAGATGTCCATGGGCAGCGGTGGCCACTTACCATCAGGTGGACTGCATGCTCGTTTGCTACATCTAAACTGTATAAAAAAAACTCTACCACCTTTGAACCTTATAATAAGAAGTAAAACTCTTCTGATAAGAAGAGTCTGCCCACAGCTGCATTGATGTTCTCTTATAATAATAAGAGCACACCGATGCCCAGTAGTGGGACAGTACCGTTTGATGGTTACAAATTATAGAGTAAACATGTTAACTCACAGAACATGTAACTAAGGGGCACTCGACAGCGTCACGAGTGGAATAACATTTTGAACCGCCGACCACTAAACCACTTATGGATCATATTGATAGTACCTAGTTACGTTTTAACAACAATATTTTGGTTAAACCACGGGTTCTCAACCTTTCTCGACCAGGGATCATGATAGATTTTTTTTTGATAACAGGGGGTCCAAAAATAGGCGCATTTCTTTAACCGGACGGCCCCTGTTAGCGATTTCAAAATACCGGGACTGAATATTATATAAAAACTCATTTTAAGAACTACTCATATAGAAAAAGTATTTAAATAAAAGATAAATACAGGGGTACAAAAATGGGCTAGATACAAAAAACGGAAAAATTAAAACTCAGTAGTGACTTACATTAAGCAGATACTTAATAGTAGGTAACTTACATTGAAGCGAGCATAGCCCCGCGGATTGCGTAGATCTCAATCGATCTACAAAGGCAACGTCGGGCGCTATCGGTGGATGGATGGGTGACCGTTAGTGGCATAATTTTATGCGTGCTTCTTTACTTCGAAGGACATGTTAATATATACATAATTTATGAAACCGATACCATTCTAACGCATCAGAACACGTCGCGTCAGATAAATATAAATTATCCGGTCTAAAGGACAAATCCAAAAGAAAGACAGCAGCGTCGTTCGATTTTTAATAATAATAATAATAATAATAAGGGGTGCTTGTCGAGCAACCTCCACGTGTGTCTTTAGGGACCGGTGCACCCTGGGCAGTAGTTGGCATTGATACCGGCTACTGGCAAATGGCTCGACACCCAATCCAATGTGTGAAGGCACCGTGCCATGGATGCGTGGCTGAGGGGGAGCTCAGTCGCGAACGGTCCCTCTTCGATACCTGGCGCCCTCGAAGAGTATTTTGCCTTACTCTAACATGCCGGGCTCTGTTAGAGTGGACATTTAGATCCCTTGCTATACACGTGGCTCCCGTAGGGGGCCGATTATGAAATGAAGAAATCTCCTAAAAAGTATAATTTAAGGCCGCGTAACGGAAAAGAACGGGGTTTACCCCAAGCGGAAGAAGGTTGCAGTAGTAATGATGGTAGAGACTCCAACAGGTTATTTAATAGTACGAACGTTCGTACGAACACAGCTGAAATCTCAGATACAGATTCTAGCGTATCATTATTTTCATCTCTACCATCATCAAGTTCATCACATAATTCATCGTCATCTTCATCATTATTGTCACCCTCACCTTTCCCTTCATCAAATATTAACATAGTGCTGGAGGATGTTGCTCAGGAAGCTAACTTAGCTAAAAATACTGCGCCCACCACCAACGCACTGAATAAGCGTAGAAAATGGAGCAAAGAAATGAACGAATTCATTTTACGCACGTATCTCATTCTAACTAAGATGGAAACCGACAATAGTACTTATCTTCCACAATTACATTCTAAATTTCTAGAAAAATATCCTAGTATGACTGTTAGCCGACAGCGTGTAGGTGACCAACGTAGGGCAATCATACGAAGTAAATTACTGCCACAAGCAACAATAGATAGGATATACAATGAGACCCAAGGAGAATTACAACACCACACAGGAAACTACACACAACAGTCTTCACAAAACAACTTAAATATTATCCCTTGCCAACCACCTAAGCGAATGAAATGGACTCACGATTATAACGAAACCATAGTTAGAGCATATTTCAAAATAACTGAATTAGAGACTAATTTAACAAACTACAGAACACAGTTACACCAAGATTTTATTAAAAAATTCCCACATCTAAATCACTTAACGGAACAAAGAATAGCTGATCAGAGACGTGTTATTATAAATAATAAACTAATTAAAGATGAACGACTTCTAATAATAAGACAAGAGGTTGCGAATGACTTACAAATGACTGATAACATAGAGACACAAGAAAACAATACATTAATACATAATATAGATATTAACAATAGTATTATTCATAGAGTAGAACAGCCTATAGAAAGTCATTCAAATACAAACCAGAATACGCAGGAGATAGATGTATGTATAAAAGAAACATTTAAAGAAGCATTTGATTTTTTCAAGAACACTACTCCAACAGAAAGAATATATATACCTAAGCAAAAAACCTCAAAATATTTGTTTAAAATAATTAATTTTATTAATAGTGTAATCTTACCTGAAATTGTTAATGAAAATACAGATTTTTGTACTCTTCAAACTGCAATATATTGCTCAGCGTGGACTGCAGCTAAACTAAATGGTTCAAACATAAAATTAACCACTCAAGTTGTGAATCAAAATCGCAATAAGATGAAAATGAAGTGGCAAATTAGATTAGAAAATAAAGTAAAGGATTTAAGAGTTAAGATAGGACGTCTTACACAATATATAAAAGGAAATAGAAATAGGAAGTTGAACATACATGTCGAATCAATACTAAATAGTTATAAAATACATACGATACACGAAGATACAAATAAGGAATTAACAGATTTTTTGGATACATTGAAACAAAAATTGTCAGTAGCCGCAAGTAGATTGAAAAGATATAAAGAATGTACACTTAGAAAAACTCAAAATAAACAATTTACTTTAAACGAAAAACAGTTTTATAGGACATTAAAGGACAACAATATAAATAAAGCTAATAAAAATGTTCAATACCCAACGTCAGATGTTTTAAAACAATTTTGGACAAATATTTGGGAAGACACTGTAACACACAATGAAAATGCATCTTGGATTCGTACAGAGGGAGAGAATAATAAACACACTAGTGAAATGCAATTTCAAGATATACAGTCCGAGATATTTCATAATGTTATTAAAAACCTTCACAGCTGGAAAACACCTGGATCTGACTACATTCACAACTTTTGGTATAAAAAAATTACTTACATGCATCCATTTTTGTACAAATATATAAATCAATTCATTAAAGACCCAACAAGTATGCCAAATTACATAACGACTGGTGTAACTTACCTGTTACCAAAAGATTATAATAATTTAATAGATCCTGATAAGTATAGACCGATAACCTGTCTGCAAACAATTTATAAAATAATTACTTCTTGTTTGACACAGGTAATATATAAACACGCTGAAGACAACAATATATTAACCGAACAACAAAAAGGATGTCGAAGATTTACTTATGGGTGTAAAGAGCAGCTAATAATTGATTCCGTTATTTTAAAGCAAGTTCAGAAGTCTAAAACTGATCTATATACGATGTTTATTGATTATAAGAAAGCATACGATTCTGTCCCACACTCATGGCTGCTTCAAGTATTAGATATTTATAAAATTCATCCTGTTGTAATTTCATTCTTACAAAATACAATGGCTAATTGGGAAACAAGATTAAAATTAACACTAAATAACACAACGATAGAAACAGGACCTATCAAAATTAAAAGAGGCATTTTCCAGGGTGACTCACTTAGTCCACTATGGTTTTGTCTTGCATTAAATCCATTGTCAAATAAATTAAATTCAATTAATGTCGGTTATAAGTTAAAAAGTAACACTAATACCAGTAACTCAATTATAAATAAAGAAATACTTCATAATCATCTTTTATATATGGATGACTTAAAATTGTATGCTTCATCTGAAAATGATCTAAATCATTTAGCTGATACTACCGAAAAAATGTCATTTGACATTTGCATGCGATTTGGGATAGATAAATGTAAAATAAGTTCATTTAAAGCAGGTCAACATCATCAACATCAGTATAATTTACAAAATGGCGAGAAAATTAATTCCCTAATTGATAGCGATTTTTATAAATATCTAGGTTATAATCAGTCGAAAAGTATACACCACAATGAAATAAAACTAACTCTTACAA
Source organism: Autochton cellus (assembly GCA_018251495.1). Lineage (NCBI taxonomy): Eukaryota > Metazoa > Arthropoda > Insecta > Lepidoptera > Hesperiidae > Autochton > Autochton cellus. Next base: position 3,085 of record DWPG01000327.1, on the reverse strand, counting down.
AAGAATTTAAACGCAGATTAAACTTAATATTAAAAACTCAGCTTAACTCTAGAAATTTAATAAAAGCAATAAATACCTATGCCATACCTCTGCTAACGTATTCCTTTGGTGTCATTAGTTGGACCAAGACAGAAATACAGAAACTCCAAAGAACCATTAATATTAACATGACAAAACATAGGAAGCACCACCCTAGATCCTGCACGCAAAGAATGACGCTCCCAAGAGTGGAGGGGGGCAGGGGGTTTGTGGATATTTATAATTTACACATAAAGCAATTAACAAATTTAAGAACATATTTCCAGAATAAATTAAATACATCCAGCTTACACAGCGCAATAGTACATAACGATCGTAGATTAACGCCTCTGAATCTTTATAGTAAAACCTTGCAAAAACATGAGAAGCCCGTTGATATACAAATGAAAAGAAATCAGTGGAAAAATAAATCCCTCCACGGAAGACATTTTCACGATCTTGAGCAACCACACGTTGATAATAAAGCATCTAACACCTGGCTCAAGATCGGTGACATATTCCCTGAAACAGAAGGTTTTATGATGGCCATTCAGGACCAAATAATTGAAACAAGAAACTACCAAAAGCACATTATGAAAATCCCAAATATGTCAACAGATTTATGTAGAAAATGTAATAGGGCCTCAGAATCTATTCAACATATAACAGGTGCATGTGTATCCATCGTACAAACTGATTATAAGCACAGACACGATCAAGTTGCCCACATCATACATCAGAAATTAGCTTTACAATACAAATTGATTGATAATGGCCCTATACCCTACTACAAATATTTACCAAAAACTGTATTAGAAAATCCCACACACAAACTTTACTTCGATAGGGCTATTCTTACCGACAAAACAGTTCATTATAATAGACCTGATATTACTTTAATCGATAAACATAATAAAACAGCACAAATTATAGATATAGCAATACCAAATACACACAATCTGCAGAGTACAATAGCTGAAAAATTATCTAAATATACGGAACTTAGGGATGAGATTACTCGAATGTGGCAACTGAAAACAGTAAATATTATACCAATAGTCCTCTCTACAACTGGAGTAATACCTAGACAATTACACACATCTTTAAAATCATTATATTTGTCGGATAATACATACATCAATATGCAGAAAGCAGTTATATTAAACACGTGTAGAATAGTTAGAAAATTTTTACAGACTGACAAAGACACATTAATATCACAATTGACATAAAAATACATACATATACACATAAATGCATACTATCATTTTATACGTTATACTTATATTGAAATAAACATAAATAATATTTATAAAAAAAAACAAAAAAAAACATGATAAAACATAAAAAAACATGATAAAACAACATATACATAAACATACATAAATATATATTGTTTACATTTATAAACATACTTATGACGCTCACTTGGTATAAGCCCGTGAACGTCATTAATACTACCGATTCGCCTACATCTGAGTCGAGATTTTTAAGAAAAATAAGAATAAGAATAATAATAATTATTATTTATTTATTTCATGAAGTAACAAGACTAATTTACTATAGCATTATTTGGAAAATAGTATGAGAAAATGTCGTGAGATTTAGGCCTAGACTTAATAAATAAAAGGTCTTTAGTACATAAGATTCCTTGCGTCAAAGATAGGAATGGGCTAATGTAATATAATAATAACAATAATAACCCTTATTGATATACCGTTACCGATATATGATAATAATTTAAAATCAATCTTCTCGTAGCAGCAAAAAGTCATATAGAAGTTTTTAACTTATTTATACGGATTAAACTTAATAAAATGCGTTAAAATTAGAACTGTTGTAACAAATTTATAAAAATTCAAACTAAACATTTGTCTTATAATGTATACTTTCATTACATACGCTCTAGATAGAACGTCACGCTGGTAGTGATAAACGAAAAACGTCCAAGAAATATAAGCATGTGTGCGTGACCGACGCACACTAGCTTAAAGACGGCTCTATCGTACGCTCCTATTACGCCATTTTGATTGGACAATATAGTTGTATGTTATAAACATTAGCGATTTGGAGGTTAACAGTTAGTGACTATTTTTTGGTCGCTTTTTTAAGTAACCCTCCACCTAGAGAGTATATAATCAAAGAATGTATAATGTTGTCTTATAATATACAATATACATTGTCGGTTCCTGTTGACAGCCAGTACAATGCGGCGTTGGACAAAAGCTACGTTGTGAAAGAAGTAGAGGAGATAAGGCGACGTGTGGGTGCACTTCCGACTTAATAACACACAACTGAGTTGGAAAGTTGCATTTTTCCCTTGTTCCGTTCGCTTTGATAGTTTAGACAGCCTTTATTTAGAAATAGCGCGATATTTAGAAACTCCAATACGTTTTCCTACTCAGTTCGTTCCATAATTTATAATAAAACTCATTGTTGTTCGACTCCGGTGGCACCACCATCTCTTTTTGCTTAAAAACAGCAATGCGATGCTGTCTTCTAGATTGAAGGGTGTGATAAGAAAGACATTCTTACGCGAGGCCTTTCAATTTAGTCCTCATGGTAGCAAAACACTTGTGGCCAAACCTAAGCAAGACAACTTATCAGGAGTTAATTAGAGATGTATGTCATGTTCATATCTAAACATAACTTTAATTTTGTACACGGTAGATATAGAATGCACTCAAAATATTGTAGATATGAAAGGTAAGATTTTTGCTGTAATTTTTATCATTTCAAATGAAGTACGCATAATATTTTGATTAAGACGGGCTTTTTTTATTTTTTCGCCATCAACTTAAAGCAAAACTTGACTGCTTAAGATGTGCTGCGATCGATATCAAGGGATACATTTTATTCAAATGTAATTGACTAATTGTTGAGTAGGACATACATAAGGCAGTACATTTGTCCTGTACATGACGTAGAAATGTAAGAGCGGCTCAATATTTTATATGTACTATTTCAAACATTTTGTCGCGTTACACTTTACACTTCAAATGTGACATGAAATGATGTGACCGTGTTACAAATATTACTTTAGAGTTTTAAATTACGTCAATCACAC
>DWPG01000326.1:0-10004 GCA_018251495.1 Autochton cellus | reverse complement strand
TTAGGTCCCATATCACGACACACAACACTAACTGTATCCTTACGCACCGAACTTTGCACTGTTTGTGATTGACATAATCTAACCACTGGATTCCACGTTTGTGCTAACTTAAAACCATCTTCTCTATTTAAATTCTTAGGATGTTTTTTGATCTCTATTGCTTGAAATACTTAAAATATCGGCAAAATTAACAAAACGTATCGTGAGTACCCGTTACATTAATTAATTTTTACAGTTACAACTGTAAAATAAATTTCATTGCAGTATTTGGAAAAAGAAGAACAATGGAAAAATTCAAGAAACGTATGTTTACATTTCTTTATATGATAAATAGACATCGAATAGATTCATATGCAGGGTTCCAAGTTTGATCTCCAGTTAGGCAAAAAGCTAGATTTACGAGCAGGTATAATTTCTACTATTCAGTTCTTAATCAGTGCAACAGATGTTATATTTAGAATTTATAAAAAATAGTAAGCCGATATTTATATGTATACATGGATATTTAAAATTTTTGAGAGTAGTATTATGGTACCTTAAGTTTAATTAGTCTGGTTTTTAGACTTTTTAGCAACAACGACGCAAAATGAGCGGCCTTGTGTCTACCGTCTCACGTCTATTCTATTTAATTTTGATTCCCATTCTTGTTCAAGAATTGAAGTCGATCACTTAGTTTTTCTTTTTCAGATATTTTCTGGATTGTCTTATAGGATCCATTGCATGCGAATAGCCCATGCAGATCCTAAAAAACAACTGAATAAATTATGCTTGAATATTTTGTCAATTAAAACTGACGAATAAATTATTTGTCATAAATGTCAAATTTCCAACATAAAAAACAATTCATTTAAAGTTTTATTTTTATGTTGACACTTCATTCACATACAAAGTTTCAATTTCAGAAAATCATTCACAAAATAAATTAGTTTGTCCGGTCTATTTTAATTTAAAAAACTGTACTGAAGAGAACAAAATGTCATTAGTAAAAACGTATTTGTCGGAAGCTTGCACGATTTATGCTGACACGACGTTCGTGTGGATTTGAAAACCAAATAAATACAATGTGCGCGGTGTTAAGCATAGAAATAGGGATGGAAGCGTTGTTGTTCCTTGTCGATACTTTTGGGTAATTGTTAATCGAGTACCTAAAGAAAATAAACTAATATAGGTAACGGATTTGTGAGATAGATTGTGTCTCATCTGCAATATTAATGTTATATTCTCATTTAAATGGTATCGTAAGTTAATACAGAGAAACATAATTATATAATGGATATTGTGTTTTTATATTCAAAGTATTTGCGATTGGTTGGTATAACGCTTATTAGTATTGAGTGAGTCTTTCAGATACAATATCTGACTTCTAACGACTCACCTTCAAGTAATCTAACCCTTTATTAATGTGTCTACATACAATGCAATGTTTCATGTAACGAAACTAGATAACAAGTAGTAAGGAAAAGCGCTGTAATGGACTAGTCTAGAGCGTTGTCTAATTTTGTCTTGCACACCTCACAAATCCAAATATTGAAATGGCAAATATTGTTCCTTTATCAAAGAAATAGGCGCTTGTATCAACCGTCAAAATCACACAACTTTCAGAGTATCGCCAACACGTCCCATCACTAGCCCCATAGAAAAAAGTCGTCAGGAAGATATATCTCAAGAAGGCACGAGGAGTATTTATGGAAATCTAAATAACGGTGGGTTTTTTAATTGCGGGAATGAGTTTTTTGTTCCGATTCTGTTTATTTTCGTGGCTGAGTGATTTGTTCGGCGGTGATATAGTGGAATAGTGAATAGTGAAGTGTTATGTGATGTGATGTAAATTAAGCGGGACCTATAAACATACGTCGATGCGTCACTAGGGATTCGCCGCGATTTAAATTGTTTTGGATATTATTTTTTGTTGCTTATTTAACAACAGATGTTTATATAAGTATGTATGTTAGCATATGCTGTAGATACGTTTGTTGGTAAACACGTTGACAGTTAAATATAGAAAATATCTCCATTAATTTGGTTTACTCCAACTTTATATTTAATAAAGTTTTTTTTTCGAAAATAAAAAAACTTTTAATGCATGATATGTAGATATGAATATTTTCATAATCATATAACCGAATACTAAGGCAAAGAACATTTGGAGTCTATTTGTGTTGTGTATAGCTATTTACGTAAAACACCCAGACCCAGAACAGATGCCTATTGATTTGGCAGGAGTGCCAAGGATATACCACAAAATAACGTAGGATAGACCATGACATAACGTAACGAAGCGATCGAAATATAGGTCAGGGGTTCAACTCCCGATCAAAAATGCTTACGGACTCGCCTGTGTCTGGTATCCATGACATACATCTCAATCAATCAGTGCAAGGTAATGAGTGTAGCGTCATTATAATACCTAAACCAGAAATCAGTGTGACAGTGGTGCCTACCGCCGCAGTGGGTTTTATCACTGATGTTGAATTATAACGTATATTTAAGAAAATAAAATGTAAGAGCCGATACCGTGTATCGACGCGAGCAGTACGTCGTTATTCTGAGGCCACGCTGTACAGATGGGTACATTCAGTTACAAAATTATATACCTACCTATTTTGATTATATACTCTCTAGATACCTATGACGTCACGCTGTCAGTGATCAACGAAAAACGTCCAAGAAATATAAGCATGTGTGCGTGACTCACGCACACTAGCTTAAAGACGGCTTTGTCTACGCTATTTTGATTGGACAATAAAGTTGTGTGTTATAAACGTTTGCGATTTAGAGGCTAACGGTTAGTGACTATTTTTTACGTAACCTTTTTAAGTAACTCTCGATGTAGAGAGTATATAATCAAAGTTTTGCAGACTAAACAATTATGTATTGTAAATGTACAACATAGTTTGTAGAATTTACTTATTATTATACGATAAAATGTCTGAGAAGATAGAAGTAAATAACAATGGGTCAAATATAACGTCAGTCATATCATTTACCAGCATTGTTATCGTTTTAAAATATCTGAAAACGATACTTTCTTGTTCTTATCAGTCCTCTTAATTTCAAACTGACCTATTTTGGCGTTGTTCAAAATTTAAGACTGCTCATTTTATTCTACTTATTTATGCCTATAAAGATTACCTTTAACAACAGAAATGCCTATTCACTTCTACCTCGTGATTTACAATTGAAGTTGATTGGATCATTCAAATCATTCAAGTCGTGTCGGCAGGACCAACAATATCGCCGTCGTTGTGATTTCCTCCACGTGATTTGATCTTATTCACATGAGCAAAGCGAGCAGAAAATGTTGTTTAAACGTATTGTTAAAATATTTACTTAAGTTCGTGTTGGTGGTCTGTTTTAGGTCGTGGAGTAAATCTCTTCCATATGTACATAAATTAGAAGCTTTCATCCTTTATTAGAGCTATAGGGATGAATTTAAAAAATCTTTGTCCTGTTAGTCTGTGCCTGTTAAAAATTCTGTTTAATCTAATCTGTGTTTTGTCTTAAAGACGTGGAAGAAAAATAATGTCTGAAGTTTCCTACACCTGTCTGCAGTTTTAGCTTGCCTTCCAATATAATTTAGCTTGTATTCCAGATCAAATTGTTAGGACAGTCGTTACTTCAATCATTATCAGAAATGAAGTCGGTTAAAATGTAAATGGCCATTTTGTCGTTAGAGATTTTCGTCGCCAGTTGTTTTATTAAAGCCTTATTATTAAGGTAAATTGTCTCTTATATATTTTACTTTTCCAAGTATAATATTTTATTCATTGTATTAAATTAACAATTCAATGGTCATAAATTTCATTTGTATTTCGAAACAATGAACGATTAAAGAAAAAATAATGAGAAAATATCGTATAAGTTGGGAGGAAAAATCTATATTAAAATTTATTATGTCCTTGTGATATCTATTTTCAACGAATTGTTTATAGTATTTGTCTCTTAGAAATGGAAAGATATTGCTCTTGTTATGTCTAAAACACTTGCAAATCCTGCAGCCTAGGTATATCCTGTTAGAAGTCTATCTGGAGCTGTGAGGTGACAAAGCCGGTATACAAAGGTGTGTAGTATCGTATCGTTACAAAGAACAAAGAATGAATGGAAGTGGGACGACGCGACGGTGCTTTTAAGCTGTGATTAGCGCTCATGCTCTTTGCCGCGATGAACATCTCAGGAATGGTTTCATGTACCTGTGTTGTAAGAAACGTAAATAGATACGATACAATTCATCATCATTATCCCAATTCTGGCCCACAGTTAGGCTCATGTCTCCTGTCATAGTGAGAATGAGAACGGTATCGACTAAACTCTATCACGCTGACCATGTACGGATTGTAGGATTGGTATACTTCGCAAACCCTTGTTTTTTTTGCGAATTTTCCCTTAAGTTATAACTTCCTTCATCGTTAAAGCAAGTGATAATTATTTTCTAATACACGCGTAGCTTTAATATCATAGGTCCCTGTAACCGTATCTGGGCCCCCAACGTAAGAGGCCCAGTCTAAAACCACTAGCCTTTATCTTCTATCATGGCACAATTACGTATGATATAATATATGTAAAAAATAAAAGGTAGATCATCATCGCAGAGCCACACTCCTCTAATTTTAAACTATATTTCTTTAAAAAAAACATAAACGTGTTGGACACGTTACACTCGGGTACGCTCCGGCCGAGATGGAAATTAATGCACCTACGTGCAAGCTACAGCCCTTTCATACAATTGTATATAAACCGGAGTTAAACGCCTTATCACGGCGATAGAGCGACTAATTAGTTTTTTACGACTATATATCTTTTTACAGAGGAATAAAGGTGGTTTTACTTCTGCATGAGGTTTTGTTCGACGTAATTAGGGATGCGGTCTGAGATCGATTAATCCAAGAACCGATTTTTTTAATTTAAGGTTGGTTCTCAATTGATATTGAGAAATGAATCGATCTCAGATACCGCAAAATCAACTTTTTCAATAACATTTAAATAATTAATTTTGCAAAAATACAAATAACTTGCAACTCTTTTTGTAAATAATTGGTAGGTCGTTTTTAATTTTAAAAAATCCTCAACCTGATTTGATTTTACAATTTAGCGTTGTAAAATAAACTTTCCACTTTTTCATATGACATTGTGTTTTTCTATAAAAGGAGGCTTTCTTATTTTTCGCCGTTATATTTCCACTGCAAGAAAAATAAATCGAAAAGCATCCATTTTTCTTAAATTGATATTTTTGTGGACCAATTCTTCAGACTTCGATTCGAATCGATTAAAAATCTCTCGATTAAAAAGTTCTTTTTCGGCAATAATCGCCATCCCTAGTCATAATATGAGGTCATTCGCTCTCCTATCCCGCATCACGGGACTAGCTAGCGTTTTCACCTCAGGTACGAAGTTATTATTCATGAGAATAATAATGAGAGTAAAAAATTGCATGCCTTTTGTAATGTGAGTGAACAGCGGACACACGTATTATGTTTTATGTGCACATAAAACATGGGGCAGTGATAAGGTTTTGTGGAATGAATTACGACATTTGCATTCAAATTCAAATCTTATTTATTCAAAATTGATTCATATAAAACTAACTCTTTTTGAAAGTCAAAATCTACCACCGCTTCGGAAGTTTTATTCGCTATGGAGAAGAAGCGGCGAAAGAAACTTCATACGTGGGCATAATTGCATCTTTGCAATCAGTTGCATCTTTTGCATCCAATTCATACTGACAACAGATTTATTTTTCAAAGAAGTGGCAAACGAGCAAGCGGTTCACTCGATGGTAAGTAGCTAAAGCCGCTCATAGACGTAATCGTTTCCAGATAATATTGCAGTCCTATCATTCCTACCGGATAAACAGATGATAAAAATATGAAGTCTACCAACTTTAAACTTTTCTAGGTCAACGAATATAAAAAAATGACATAGTAGTAGCAAGACATGTGACAGACTCTAATTCAGGTTGGCAGGAGTGACCTCTTATTGGTACGTTAACGAACGAATAGTAAACGAACAAGCCAACTTTGATTATATACTCTCTAGATATAACGTCACCCTGTCATTGTCAAACGAAAAACGTCAGAAAAAAAACGTGTGCGTTATTCACGCACACCAGCGTAAAGATGGCTTTGTCGTACGCTCCAATTACGCCATTTTGATTGGACGATAACGTTGTGTGCTCTAAACGTTAGCAATTTAGAGGCTAACGGTTAGTGACTATTTTTTGACGCTTTTCTTAAGTGACGTTTGATCTAGAGAGTATATAATCAAAGGGATGACGATTGGCAATTTTTTTGTGAAGATAATATAGGATGTTTTTTTTAAATGTTACCTACATTTTAATTGAACGTAGCGTCACTACCACAACTATTCCTATCTTAGCTACACTACTAGCCACTGTGGTAGTAGCTAGTACTCCACACTACTCCAGTAGTAGCTAGTAGTGTCGCTAAGATTGTTGTAAAGTCGCTATACTAAGTTTTAAGAATCTGTGTGATGAAACTAGTGATGAAAGAAACAGTCTTTGAAACTCTATTGAAATGACTCGATTCAATTTTTACCGACCCACGAGTAGCCTAATCTTTTAAGTCTTATGTCCGAGTGTTTTATCCATGAGACTGAGTTTTTTAAGACGTATAGGTCTCTAAAGGACTCGTTTACAATGACACGTTTACTACAAATGTTATCAACTCAAGGGTAAACTTTAAATGTATGTACTTCATCCACAAAACATGTACACGGATATTCGTTTCATTTATAACAGACTTCAGAAAAGGAGGTTCTCAATTCGACTGTATTTTTTTTTTCATAAACGACTCGGACTAGATTCCTAAAACTAAAAGTACTCGACAACAGAGACTTCATTTTAGACTAGTCTTATAAAAATGAGTCGACATTATAAGACTTTAAACTGCGTTCGTATAACATTGAGTCTACTTTATAACACTTAATAGACTGTGTATAAAAATGAGTCGACATTATAAGATTAAACTGCGTCCGTATAACATTGAGTCTACTTTATAACACTTAATAGATTGAGTATAAAAATGAGTCGACATTATAAGACTTTAAACTGCGTTCGTTTAACAATGAGTCTACTTTATAAGACTTAATAGACTGTGTATAAAAATGAGTCGACATTATAAGACTTTAAACTGCGTTCGTATAACATTGAGTCTTCTTTGTAACACTTAATAGACTGAGTATAAAAATGAGTCGACATTATAAGACTTTAAACTGCGTTCGTATAACATTGAGTCTACTTTATAAGACTTAATAGACTGTGTATAAAAATGAGTCGACATTATGACTTTAAACTCATCTTTCATCACTAGCTATGAGACTATAGATGGCGGTAGTGATGCTACATTCAATCGTATAATCATTAATGTAATTACATTTTTTGACCTACATTTTGCCGTACATCGCGACCCTAACCAGCTGGCTAAACGCCCAATATGAAAAATGGAAACCCAATGGAATGCAGTAAACATGCCATATACACCATATCGTCGCCAAGTTATTAAACCGCGTAACTCAAAACTGATAACTCGTTCTCAAAATCTCGTTTATAGATTTGTAGCGAATTTTAATAGATTTTTTAAAATTAAATCGTATAAAAGGAAAACTACGCTATCCCTAATCCACTTAACACTACAAAAATTCGCTACAAAACATTGAATAGTGACATTCTTTCCTGTCTTGACTAGCTTATGAGATATATAATAGACTTTTGAGTAACGCAGTGTTAGAAGTTAAGCGTATATATATATTGTATATGGCATATATAATACCCACTTCACGTGTAGGACAATATGTCGATTAATACAAGTTATGGTGTTTTTGAAATGGATAATGAAAAATTCAACCGTGCAATGAGCGTTCGCTTGTCACATAAATGGCTATATTCTTTCGAAATGGGTAGACATCAAAAAAAGAAAAAAAAAAAAATTTTTTTTTTCGTTTTTTTTTTCATAAATAGTTACCCTATTTATGAAACAAAAAATGCGATTTTTGTAATGTCTACCTGAATTTAGCCTTACTGGCACAGGTAAATAATAAAAACAAAAAAAAAAACAAAAAATATATAAAAAATATAGCAACTTTATAACTCGAACGAATAGCCCTCAACGAACGAACACTCGACCCAATTTTGAAATGCAAATGCAGTCTCCGCCCATTAAACACACCCGTCCGCACCCACACAACCGCAAAAACGACGTCACAACCCCAAAAGGAACCTAAAAGGACTTCAAAACCCTACCAACGAGAAGCAAGTGTTCACGCTCAACACCGCCACGTCGAAAGGGCTGGTGTGATTCGCAACACAGAACCCATTGCCCGTGGGTGCGTGCTCCGCGTCGTGGAAAGTGGTGACGCAGCCGAAGCTGCGTATGAGCACGCGTATGGACAGCTTGTACGCGGCCGCGGCCAGCGCGCGGCGGGCCCGGCCCGCGGGCAGGCACCCCACCAGCGACATGCTGGTCACCATCGTGATCACCTACGTCGGCGAGGGCGGTTACATTGTCGCCAAATTTATTGTATTCAAGTAGATAATTTACCAAACATCATAAAAAAAAAACAGTATTGGCATTATTGCATGTTTCTGGAGAAACTTTTATGTTATCAAGAAAAAAAAAACAAAAAAAAACATTAACAAAAGAAAAAAACATTTTTATTTAAATTTTTAATGTTGCCCTATTATTATTATTTTAATAAAATAGTGACATTAAACAATAACCATAGTGATCACTTAGTATGTCGGGCGCCGAGCGTGTTAAGTGTTGCCAGTACGAAGTTTAAAAATGCATCACGTGTTGTCCTTGCGCAAGGTCATGATAATCTTCCGTGTCACTTTTAATGATTACAACATTTCAACAATACAAATAATACATTGAATAATAAAAAAATATTCTACAAATTATTCTGTAAGGCAGCGGTCGGCAACCTTTTGGCATAGTCACATAGTAGTTATCAGAGTTAAAGGAGGGCCGCATTTTTTAACATACAAAACACGCTCGTCCAGGAAATTTAACAGTAAAAATAACGTTTCTAGCAAGATCCGCGGGCCGCAAGGACAGGGCCGAGGGTTGCCGATCGCTGGTGGAAGGAATCAACAAAAATTTTTATTAGATTTTGATGACATGATTTAGGACTTGGGTAAAAACTTACCCCAATAATGAATATCAGTATCCTCAGGGGTAGCAGGAAGAAATATCGGACCACAAAGCCCATCATCCATATGATCGTGAGACGCCATGTTAGAAATTCGTATTGTCTGTGGATAGAACAGTTGTGTGTCAGATGTCAGAACTTTTTTTTTTTTACACATTGAAAATATTTCAAAAAGTCTGACATCTTTTAATATTATTTAGAAAAAATAGCAAACGAGCCTGCAGTCCAACTGATGGTAAGTGGCCACTGTCCATAGACATCTGTAACCAACCCCAGGTAAGATTACAATCTTACATCTACCCGAAGTTGGCCAATGGCCAAACGTTGCTACCTCTAAGGACTTAAGTTGACCTCATATAAGTGTGAGGCCCTTAACGAATTCTTCAAAACCAGCCCTACAACAACGCTTGACACTGCTTTTATCCGAAATAGTTGTGACACTGGTGCCTCCGGAGTCAAACCACGAAGGTTCCTAGTCTACCTTGTAATAATAAGCATATTACCACACCTGTTCGTTCTGGTGAGGAGGTTCCAACTCCTCAACTCCTCGGCCTCGAAGACCGACGTGACCTGGTCCTCGATGATGGACTCCATGCCAGCCTTGACTAGATCCAGGCAGTGGTACAGGTGGAATTCTAGGCTATTCTGCAATTAATATGGAAAAGAATACACTAAAGTTTATTCCTTCAATAGGATTCATTGAGAAGTGCCATAGATGTGTCTTAGGCATATTTTGTGTGTGTGTGTGTGTGTGTTTTTAAAGAAGTAGCAAACGAGCATGCAGTCCACCTGATGATAAGTGGCCACTGCCGCCCATGGACATCTGTAATCAACCCCAG
>DWPG01000325.1:0-10004 GCA_018251495.1 Autochton cellus | reverse complement strand
ATAACATATAGACACTATAATATGTGAGAAAAGGTAAAAAAACCTATGTTGGTAAATAGTAATTACGTTTAAGCCAAATCGTGATACATCGAAGAGTAAATTAAATTAAACTGATTAAATTACATTTGGTCTACAATTTTAAATATTATTATTAAATCGGATGTGTAGTTTCGAAGATTACCCCTGACATCCAAACATACAAACGTTAGTTCTTTATAATGTTTTATATTTATTATATCGCATAATTTCCATGTGTTTTAATTTATTTTTATTTTCTATTCTTTACTACAACTTATCTATATTGCACTACCTCTTCGATTTACTTCTTTTAAACATTCTTCAAATAAAAAATAAAAAAAACAGATGTTTCTTTTCATCTTGATTTATTCGGACTCGGATCTTCCGACTTAGGATTCGGATCTATACTGAGCAATATATAGTAAAGTAACAAATTGTTTTAGTGTGGCCCAAACAGCGGTCTCCACATCATTATATTCGACGAGATCGACGCCATTTGCAAGGCCAGAGGATCCGTTGGCGGTAACACCGGAGTTCATGACACCGTCGTCAACCAGCTGCTTTCTAAGATCGATGGTAAGATGGTTAACATATATATTTAAGTAGAATGTCACTTCAAACTTTTGTTGAGTTTTCTTATGAATAAAACTTCGAAGCTTATTAATGTTATTTACTTAATTTCATTTAATTTTAAATATTTTTGTGTCCTGCCAGCAACAAAAGTTTTAAATAACTTATTGGTTATAAAAAAAACTGTCTTTGTGAAAATAATGAATAAAGAATATTACATAAAAAAAATCTTGGTCCTCCGAGCCGCATCATCATCAGTTTAAAGTGTTTCTAAGTTAGTCCATGTGTGTAGGTGTGGACCAACTCAACAACATCTTGGTTATCGGTATGACGAACAGACGTGATATGATCGACGAGGCCTTGATGAGACCCGGTCGATTGGAGGTCCAGATGGAGATTGGCTTGCCTGATGAGAAGGGCAGGGTTCAGATCCTGAACATCCATACTAAACGGATGCGCGAATATAAGAAGATCGCTGAAGATGTTGATAGCAAGGTGGGTCAATTGGTTTCTGTTTGTGAACAGTGGTGTAGGTATTGTGCCTAAAAATGATGATGGGAGCCAAGGGTATCGAAACTGAATAATTGACTGAGTTCAATATGATAATTTGTCAGCCGCTTTGAAATCGAAAGTATTTCAAAAGGTTCCTACATCCATCATTTAATTTGAAGGTTCAGAAAAAGAGACCACAAAATCAAAATTAGATTTTTAATTTTGCCATCATATTTTGAGTATTTTTAACCCCCACCCTTAAGGGTAGTATTTAAATGGGACTACACTGGAAACGAAACTTTCAAACAAAAAAATAATTAGCTAAATCGTTTTCTGAGAGAGGGAGTAATCAATTAATATTAAAAAAAAACAGTCAATTGAGAATGTGCCCTTATTTGAAGTCAGTTATAAATAATTATAAGGGCTTGCTATTTTATTTGATCGAAATAATTTCTGGACAGTAAATTGTTTCCACTTTATCCTACCGAAAGTCGTGAGATCGAAGAAATGCAATTCCTACTCTTAAAATGTATGAAGGTCAAAATCAAAAATATTTTTTTTAGTAAAAAATCGTCATTTAAATCTACCATCAATTCACAAGGTTTAGTTATGGAGAAGAAGCCAAGAAGGTCAATGTCCATTATTCTTCGTCAGGAAATCGCAACACTCACGAAGAACTTCTCCGGTGCTGAGCTGGAGGGCTTGGTCCGCGCGGCCCAGTCCACGGCCATGAACCGGCTGATCAAGGCCTCTAGCAAGGTGGAAGTGGACCCGGAGGCGATGGAGAAGCTGATGGTGGAACGTGGTGACTTCTTGCACGCTCTCGAGAATGATATCAAACCGGTATGAAGTGGTTTATTTAATATTATTCATGTGATGAAGTTATTGGAAAAATCCTACATTGGGGTCTATGGGGCTATGAGTATAGGAAGCTTTATATATTAAACATTAATGTGCCAACTAAAAGTTTACGCTTACAAACTTGAAACATCGACGAGAATACAATCCTAAACAGAATTAGAGACGTGACCGAATGCGTCCATGTATGCGTTGCTACCCTTGCGGACTAGGTTGGAATTCTTCTTTTCTTGTAAAAGTGTCTCCTTTCACACAAAAACAGCAAAAGATGGTATCTCTGTAATTCAAATCAAATCAGTTTATTTGTGAATACGGTAACATTATCGTTGTTGGTTGTTCAATCGTTTATTCCACCACTGAGTAGCTTACATATGCAGTCGAACTGCAATGTTATCCACCACATTTTGAAGCTGCTTTTATATCTCTACAGACATTTAACGTGGCAGAAAAATAGTTATATCTACTGCAACCAGATCGTACAGACACGGGTCGTATCTGTCAAAGTATTATTTGGGGAAATATGTTTTTGTCTGCCACGGCACGTTCGATGTCTGTATAAAAACATCTTAAAATACCTCAATTTATTACACCTTACTAGTTTCAACAAGGACTGAAACCTCGTCGATCAATATGATGTTATACTCCCCAGGCATTCGGTACTGCGGCCGAGGCGTTAGAGCATTTCCTTGCACGCGGTATCATCAACTGGGGAACGCCCGTGTCCTCTCTGCTGGAAGATGGACAGCTCTACATTCAACAGGCTAGGGCCACCGAAGCCAGCGGTAAGACTTTAATGACCGAGACTGCCCAATGATCTTTTATTATCGTTACTTTATGGTTTAATGACATTAATCTTCATAAACAATAGTAGGTATGAAATTATCAAGTACCTAATATGGATAAACCGCGCGGACAGTCAGTATACTGATCTGAAGCGCATGAGTCGTGGTTCGAATCCTGGCAAAATTATGATGAAGTGAGATTTTGTTTCTGGGAGTGTTTATTCATCATTGAATGTGTCACTATTAAAGAAACGGAAAATAAATAATTTTAATGCAAATTACATAACTATTTAGTATAATATTAATAAATACATTTTCTATAGGCTTAGTGTCAGTGCTGCTGGAGGGTCCACCCAACAGTGGAAAGACAGCTTTAGCGGCGCAATTGGCCAAAATGTCGGATTTCCCATTCGTGAAGGTGTGCTCTCCCGAAGACATGGTCGGTTTTACCGAGTCCGCTAAGTGCTTGCAGATCAGGAAGGTAAGTCAACTTGTATTTATATCTTCTAAAGGTAAGTGGCTACTAACGTCCATGGACATGTCTAATTAACTTCAGGTAAGATAAAAGTATTACCTTAAGTACCCCTGACCACTAAACTTAAAATTGTATGAATCGGATCACAAAGGGTTCTACCACCTTCAAGTATACATACCAAATTTCTAACTATTAAAACGGTTGCGCACATTATATATAATATAATAAGTTGCAAAAAACATACAGTGTGAAAGCCTGCAGTATCTCTTATACTCGTGTTCCTGTGATCCTCATAAAACATATTCACACATCTTGGACTTACTCGTAGCCCAGTACTGTGACGTTAGTGATTTTTTTGTCTCTATTATATACTATACCGACCGACCGACTACCGGCTATTTTATACTATACAACTTGCAAGTACTAAACATTTCTTACAGTACTTCGACGACGCCTACCGTTCAAGCCTCTCCTGTATCTTGGTGGACAATATTGAGCGTCTGTTGGACTATGGCCCGATTGGTCCACGGTACTCCAACTTGACCCTGCAAGCGCTCTTGGTTCTGCTGAAGAAACAACCACCCAAGGGAAGGAAACTGCTCATCCTTTGCACTAGCAGCCGAAGGTGACTTATTGTCTTGTATTTATTAAATTTGCAGTTAATGGCACTATTCTTTCTATAATTTAAACTTTATAATTAATGGGTTCTCTCTTTTTCACATATTTCGTCATAAAAACAAGTATCAGAATATCATGTTATAAAAACTCAATTATTCATTTATAATTTAAAAAAGGAATGACACAATTCAAAAACATAACGTTAAACAAATTCCATTTTTTCTAAGCCGCGCCTTTCACTAGGCGCTCCGAGTTGAGCCGAATCGAATCGAAGAAAATTTCAATGCTCGTCAGGCGAATGTCTTCCTGATGCGTTACGATTCGAAACGTCGCGCCTCAGTCGACGACCTTCTATGAAGATCTGTGATAAATGAAAAATATCGATTAGATTCGCCTGAAATAGACGCACAAGAAATAAATGCGATTCGACTCGACGCGCTTCGATGCGATGCATTTCGGCTGTAATGGATGCTAGGCCTAATATTGACGAGTGTGATGTTTTGTATATCGATCTTTATTCTATTTTAGACATTTCTATCCTCTTACGGCGTTTACGTTTACCCATTCGTATTCATAAATTCATGGTGAATAAAATTTTAAGAACAATCGGATTACTTATTGTAATGATTCATATAAAAGGCATTTTGTGCGTAATCGAACAAATTTAAAATTTTTGTGTCAAAATAAAACTAATGATATGATAAATAATTAGCAATAGAAATGGAGTTACCTTAACAATACTACTTATTATTAAGATCATTACGTAATGCTTTTCAAATACAAATATAGACTGAAATATTTGCCAATCAACTACAATTCGGTGTACGCTTATCTAAAGACATATGACTTCTGTCTGGTTACGCTCCGTCCTACGTGAGCGAACGGGAAGCGGCGCGGCGCGAAATAAACATACAGAAGATACTCAAATTTTCGCGAGATTTGATAATATGACAATGCAGTATGTACATTGCCCAATGTAATAAATAATTGTATGTATGCATATAAGTATGTATGCCTATTTATTTGGCACGCTTTTAGCCTAAACATAGTGACATAGGCTATATCATTTGAAAATATGGCATCTGAAAATTGAAATGAAGGGCCGATTTTTTTTTAATCATAACAATATAGGTATTAAATGAAAGCTGGTAAACAGACCATTACAATATATATATATATATAATAACGTTTTTGTACCTATTACTATCAAACACCGTTAAATTAAGTAAATTATTATAAAAACAACAAACCCGACGAATGCTGGACTATAATTGTCTAAAAAGTGAGAAAAAAATATAACGTGCTGCGGGCGCTGACATTACTATGGCACCATAATAATTATGTAGGCAATTATCAAAATAGAAAAACATCAAGTGGTATGTGTGTAAGGATAATTATAAGTCATTAAATTGTATTTGAAGAAAATATAAATTTAATATTTAAACTCGCATCATTTTTAGGATTCTATTAACTTGCTTTATCTGTGTCAACAGATTGAGGCTAGTCCTTATCATAAAAACACGGTTTTTTGTTAAAGTCATTAAGATACGCTCAAAAAATAAATCACTACGAAATTAAGTAACATGTGACTAATTTAACGGGGCAAATGAGTTTCGGTAGCTAATGTCAGAGACATAAAAAATATTACAAACTAGTTTCAACTAACTTTACTTTGATTTTATTTATTTGGAAGTATTTTAAATTACTATTAGCAACTTTATCCATACAAATAATAAATAACAATAATTGTGTAAAAAAATTAACGGACATAAGAAGAAAATGTTGAAGATCTTAACTTACCTCTATTGCTGGTCCAGGCATTTTTCTATTAACTACATTAAGAGCTCTATTTATTCCATCAGCCGGTATACAGTCAGGTCTCTCGCAGTCTGATGCATTATACGGGCAGTTATAACACGCTTTACTCATAGTTTGGTACCATTCGAGGTCAAAATGATAATAGCATATCATGGGCTCTTCTCCTTCTTTGCATTCTCTGTGACACGGATGATCGCCGGCTATGAGCTCACCAGTAACTTCATCATATTTTATATGAACTCTCAAAAGTGATTTTAGGCTCGCTTTTTTTGCTAACACTTGCCTCATCGCTTCGAGCTTATAATTATCTCTTGGAGCCTCTGTAGTGGTATGCCGTGTTTTTGTCCGATAATTGAAGTCGTTATAAGGCGGATTTGATATCACTGGTACTATTACTTTTGAGGCACTCTCTGGTGCTTTGACATCACTGGTATTTAAAACTTTGACTATACTAGCGTCACTATTATTAACATTTTCTTCACCCGTATCTAGAGTTACTTTATCGAAGCTGACGTCCAGTTTACTTGGAACATTTTCCAGTAATACAGGACTACTCGTGATAATGCCGTCTGATAGTACTGGTTCTGTTGCAAACTGTGTAGTTGTTTCTAGTACTGATGCTGTGTTGATTCCTTTTGCATCTATAACAAGTAAAAACACATTAATACAATAAACTTTTATCAGTTTTTTTTATTATTTATGCTATAGTTGCTATTGCTATTGCTTATTGCTATAATTTATAATTTCATTGATATTTTATTCAACATTCGTAGAAGAAAAAATATTGAATGAATAAAAATAATTGTAAATAAATTAATTATGTATAAAGATGTACCGATCAGATTAATAAATTCTGTAGCTATCTATAAAATCGATTCACGAGACGATGATTATTAACCTTTTTCTAATAAAGTGACATCATAACCCACGGCGTTATTACGATTAATTTATCCGTAGAAATAAATGCACACTGGAATGAACTGTAATTGAATATAATTTCCAATATAACACGTGAGTTATGTTTTTATGTAATAGAAGCATTGTTTGTGCATAAATATTTGCAATATATAAAGGTAAGTGGTTACTGCTACCGTTGAACATCTGGAAATAACTTGAAATAGTATAATCCTTAGGAAATAGGGTTATCCATCCTTCCCATTAAACAGAAAAGTCTCTTAAGGAAAATTTTCAAGGAGCCACGTCACTTGGGGTACAAAGATATACCGTGGTGTTCTAGGTGGTAGGAATCCGTGACCGTAAGCATCCAGTTCAGTGACCGCTGATGATGTCATGCATGTCGGATTTTCCCGCATAAAAATAACAGACCTTAGGATAACCTGAGGTTGATTACAGCATAGCTGCCTCTAACTATGTTGGAACGCTTTACATCCCTCTTTCTATGCCTTTCAAATTATGACACAAGAGCTCTACATTATTCATCCATCTATCATTCCCTTAGATCAATTTCTGGACAATGACCTTCCCTAATGGAGATTCTAGCTTAATATTCACAGCACCTAGCATGCGTGTTGGTGACCACAGTGGGTGGTGACGTTGCACAGCTGCTGCTCATCTCCTGGGTTTGGTCAATTATTCGTCTCCTATGACATCGGCACTTGACAGCTTATTTGTTATGTATTTGGAGCTTATCCGCTATAGGTAGGCTTTCGTATTAACAAAACTGTTCAGTAAAAACATTAATGTCCTGACTGTTTTTCAAGTCGTATTATTCGTGTTCTTTCTCTTTCTTTACTCTATTCATTTCTACTCTTTAATAAATAGGTACTTCGTTGTTTGTGATTATATTTAACTGTCGTTTGTCTTTAAATTTGTTAACAATTACCTCGCTTAAAGTCATTGACGCTATGTATACAAACTAGATACGTATTATTATTGTGCCGTATAAAGTAAGCATGTAGGCCACGAATGTTTATCGCACCGGGCTCGCATCCGGGACTCGAACCGGAAACCGTTGCCAAGTTAGATAAACCTGCCCAATGCTTAATGCCTAATGAGTCGAGCGGTTGCAACGCAATCTCTAGGCCTGAGTAGCTCAACCTTAATGCTGTTTACGAAAGATAAAGAGATATTCTTGTTATGGTGTTATCGAGATATGTTTAGTCTGGATCCACTCTACTTTAGATTTAAAACTTTTAAAATACTTAGTAACATTTTTATAAAAGTTTTTAACCTGAAGTAGACTGGCGGACTTTTATCCTAAGTAAACTAATTATATAATAAAATAAAATAAAATACTTAGTAACATATTTAAAAAGTTTTTAACCTGACGCGCACTTTTATCCTAAGTAAACTAATTATTATACAAATTAAAAAAAAAACCCGATTGCTTAAAAATAATATGCACAAGCGGGGTAAAAACATAAGTATTAACTAAAACGGGTAATATATAATCTAGTAGAAACAAAAAATATATTAAAATAGAATTTACTTAAATATTATAAGTTGCTGTAGGAGGGGATAAACGTAAATAACAGAAAGAAATAGTCTAGAAACTTTGTCCAGATTATAAGTTTTGTTATTGAAATAATATGCTAATTATAAATTCGCAGAATTCGCAGACGAAACGATGAAAAACGGCCAGAAAATACGAAGAAGGTAAAATTATTATACTTCCTGTTCAACAGCTTTTTTAAACAATCACATTACGTCACTACGTCTACGTTTTTATCTCCGTCTTAAATAAAGATTAAGATTATGCATAAAGTAATATCATGCAGTTTGGTTTTGGCGTTCTACTTCATAAAATCAAGTTTAATGTTTTTGTCTACTTGTAAAATACAACGTTAAACTTGTACGCGTGCGGTTCCAAATCTCATTCTGATTTGTGGGTAGCAGCATAGACGTATATAAGGGGGGTGGGGGGATCCGGACCTCTCCCTATAGCATATGCGGGAAAAGACGCCGCTGTTGGCAACTCTTCCCTTAACAAAGCTGTAACAGCGCCCATGAGTAGATGTCCATGGGCGGTAATGGCCACTTATCAATAGTTGGACTGCATGCTCGTTTGCTACTTCTATAATGTAGAAAATTGGTTTAGGTAATTGGTCTATGAGTGGTAGAGACAACTTATTATCATGTAGATCTTAAATATGTACAAGTGCTACCTCTATATCCATCTACACTTTTTTGAGTCCACTGCTGGACATAGATCTTTCGCAATGGGGGAATGCCAATAGTCACTTCGTCTGGCCTTGGCGATCGAAGTAGGTGTAGATGTTACACAGGAAAACGCTGCTGCCCATCTTCTGGTTCTTATCTCTTACTCACCTCCTACGACATCCATGGGAAGAGAGAGCAGCATTCAAGAACTACGGCAAACTACCTCACAAAACAATAATAGAATCGTAGGCTCTATTGAAGCACGAAGTAACGCAATTTTACAACAATACATCATTATGTATAAGTGGTTACACAAAGCATTAAGTAAGGCTGACCACAGCAATCGATTGTTGATACTGGTAGCAGTGGAGCGGGGCGGCCTGCGCCTGCGCAGGTCCGTTACGTCGGAATGAGATTCGTAACGGGATCGCCTGTCGCGCTCGATTCATATGTTCATCTGATGAGCTCCTAACTCTGAGAATTTCCCTCCGGCGGCACCGCTGTCACAACTATTTTGGTCTTAGAAGAAGTGTTTCTGTGTATACGTGTATATTTACGAGTAATTCCGGAATATTGATAATCGGCGCCGTGTGGTGTCGGCCTGGAATAGCACCACTCCCTCACACGGGATGGAAGTTATAAAAGGCGACTAAGGGACAAAATCCAGGAGATGAGAAGCAGCTTAGTCCTGTAACATCAATGCAGGCGGTCATCAGTACGCATGCCAGGCGCGGTGAATATTGACAAAAAACCCCTTTGGGGAGGCATATGTCCGGCCGTGGACTTCAAGAAGATGATGGATAGATCGAAAATCTTAACCAAGATTTTCGTTCTTTACGGTTACTTCGGATAAGAAATCTTGATCAGATAAGAAAGTCCGTCTGTCCGTCCGTAGGTAGTTTAGTAGTTTTTAAAATTCGAGAACCGTAACGGGTCCGCTGTGTTGTGTCGAATGCCTGTTACAAGATGCAAGGTCGTGACCGAGATTTCGTTTTGAAGGACGGAGAAAAGATAATAAGTAGTTTGCCAGGTGGTAGAACGAGTATGGTTCGACCGGGGAGGTACACCGCCACGTCAATTTTTTTTTATTGTTTGGTAGCAGCAAACGAGCATGCAGTCCACCTGATGGTAAGTGGCCATTGCCACCCATAGACATCTGTAATCAACGCCAGATAAGATCAAAGTCCTACCTAAGGTTGAACACAGATGCGTTGCTACCCCTGAGGACTAAGCTGGAACGCTTCGGATAAGTA
>DWPG01000324.1:0-10004 GCA_018251495.1 Autochton cellus | reverse complement strand
TTTGCCAGGTAGTATGGTGTCACTAAACAATTGTATGAAACAAACCCCGTTCGGTCGCATCACAACACATCACATCAAATAAATCTTGGATTATATACTCTCTAGTTAAAGCGTCACTTAAGAAAGGCGTCAAAAATAGTTACTAACTGTTAGCCTCTAAATCGCTAACATTTATAACACACAACTTTATTTTCCAATCAAAATGGCGTAATGGGAGCGTACGACAAAGCCGTCTTTAAGCTAGGGTGTGTGAATCACGCACACATGCTTATATTTCTTGGACGTTTTCGTTTAACAATGACAGGGTGACGTTATATCTAGAGAGTATAATATATTCAAAGCGTGTTCGATTGACGATGTCTGAAACTCAACTGATACATCGAGTATGTAAATGGTATTTTCTCTCCGAGAGAGTGTACAGCTGTAAGCATGCATTGTAATTTAATTTGTAAGTCATGAATGTCATGATGAAATATTTTTTTCTCCATATACTGCTGCTTATGTCTTTACGATTTAGAAAATTAGTAAATATAGTGGGAGCACATTTTTATTTTGGTTTTCACATCAAGAATGACTCGGTAGAGTCGATTTAGTTAGTACTCGGAATAATATAAACCTAAAATGGCCTATGTATCCATAACTATCCTTAGTATTCGTTTCTTACGTTATAGCGAATTAATCGTTGACATCAAATTCGCCCAATACAGTACCTATAAGGATCTAGTGGAACGTATTATGAACAAAAAAATTACTACGAAAGAAAAGAGCTCTCTATTTCTATTAAACGAGTAAACAATTGCTCGTTTTAAAAACTCGTACCTAAAGGTACAGACCTACAGATATTGCATTTAGAAATTTTGATAGCCAAAAACACTTCTTATGAATTTTAAGAGAAGTTATTACTTTTTAATATTAATTTGTACATTATAAAAATAAACATTTGCTCACCATTTTAAAATTTTGTGGGTGTTAAAATTATAATGATGAAGAATTTGTGCAACACTATTCATAAAAAATCATTCTCCTTCATTCGCATTGATCGTCGTTGACAAGATTATCAATTTTGACAGATATTTTTAACCATGTTTTTATCGATACTTATGTAGCTCCCGTCGACGTATTGTGAAATAAATACTTATATTGCGAAATATACTTTTGAAAATACATTTATTTGGAGTATAGAATATATTGAAACAGCATGTGGAAAGGTCTTAGGCTAACGCAGTCGCAGCTTTCGAAATTACATTTCAATGGACATAAACTCCAGCCAGTCGGCGTACCTGCTCTAGATTCTGTCTTGAACCAGTGGTACGAGTTCTGCAAAAAGCCACCGAAAGGTTTTGAGAAGTATTTTCAGCCGGGCACTAGTCAGAAACAAGCTAAAAAGCCGGAAGGAGATGCGTCACCTGCCCCATCTAAAAGTTCTTCTAGTCCTTCAAAATCGACCTCATCACAAGACAAATGGAACATGAACATGTTTACTGGGTCTTCCGGCGGCGGAAGGGGTGCCGGCCGCGGTGGTTACGAAGGCCAGGATAGAGAAAAATGGATGATGTTCGGCGCGATGGGTGTCGTAACCTTACTCGCTTCGATCGCGTACTTCGAACTAAGGTACCGAGAAATAAGTTGGCGGGACTTCGTTAATCTGTACTTAAACAAGGGCACGGTCGAAAAACTGGAAGTAATAAACAAAAAATGGGTGAGAGTGAAATTGCAACCAGGTTCGTCACTCGAAGGTAAGGTTATATGGTTCGCGATCGGCAGCGTAGATTCCTTTGAGAGGAATCTAGAGAATGCCCAAGTAGAGACTGGTGTTGACCCACCAAACTTTGTACCTGTAATTTATAAGACTGAAGTGGAAGCCGCCAGTCTCACTGGAATGTTGCCAACTTTACTAATCATCGGGTTCTTAATATACATGATGAGAAGATCTGCAGATATGATGGGCCGTGGGGGGCGCAGAGGAGGAGGGCTGTTTGGAGGAGTAATGGAGTCTACAGCTAAACTTATAAATCCAACTGACATTGGTGTGAAGTTCCAAGATGTGGCTGGTTGTGAGGAAGCCAAAATAGAAATTATGGAGTTTGTTAACTTTTTGAAGAATCCACAACAGTACATTGATTTGGGAGCTAAGATCCCCAAGGGAGCTTTATTGACGGGACCGCCCGGTACTGGTAAAACATTGTTGGCGAAGGCAACAGCTGGTGAGGCCAATGTTCCATTCATAACTGTGTCTGGTTCAGAATTCTTGGAGATGTTTGTTGGTGTAGGCCCGTCTCGAGTTAGGGACATGTTTTCTATGGCCCGTAAACATGCACCCTGTATTTTGTTCATTGATGAAATTGATGCTGTTGGCAGGAAGAGAGGTGGTCGTAGCTTCGGTGGTCATTCTGAACAAGAAAATACTCTTAATCAGTTATTGGTTGAAATGGATGGTTTTAATACCACCACAAATGTTGTAGTTTTAGCTGCCACAAATAGAGTTGATATTCTAGACAAGGCCCTTCTTCGACCTGGTAGATTTGATCGGCAAATATTTGTCCCTGCTCCAGACATTAAAGGCAGGGCTTCAATTTTCAAAGTCCATTTGTCACCCTTAAAGACCACTTTGAATAAAGAAAATCTGGCTCGTAAGATGGCTGCTTTAACTCCAGGTAATTTTAAATTAAGCTCTATTTAAAATAATGTGTAAAATGCGTAAAAAAGCTACAGAAATATGCTAATTGGATAAATAAATGTGAGTTTGTCCTTATTATTGGTAAACATAATATCTAATATTTTATGTTAGACACAGTCATTACTAGTCCCTCAAGTTATAATAGATGATGAAACTGTGTTGATTCCTAGGGATACCTAATAAGTTCATTAAAAGTATGTAAATAAACTATGTTCATATTTGTAATATTTATGTATATTTGGTAGAATAATGTTCTGCATGAATTAAGATTAGCCATAATTACATAATCATATTTTTAATGCTTATCCCATTGTGTTCTGTTTTCATAAATATGTAATAATAAAGCGAAAATGAATTAATAGTACATTTATACTTGTTTACTGTCCACAAAACCTATAATATTTTATGTAAATCTTACATTTCAGGTTTCACTGGTGCAGACATAGCCAATGTGTGCAACGAGGCTGCACTCATAGCTGCCAGGGAATTAGCCAATGACATCAATATGAAGAATTTTGAACAAGCGATTGAAAGAGTTGTTGCTGGAATGGAAAAGAAATCTAACGTTCTCCAACCAGACGAAAGGAAGATCGTCGCCTATCATGAGGCAGGCCATGCTGTCGCAGGCTGGTTCCTGCAACACGCTGATCCATTACTCAAAGTATCCATCATCCCTAGAGGGAAAGGTCTAGGATACGCTCAGTATTTGCCCAAAGAACAATATCTATATAGTAAAGAACAACTGTTCGATAGAATGTGCATGACTCTCGGAGGAAGAGTTAGCGAGGAAATTTTCTTCGGCAGAATTACGACAGGCGCTCAGGACGACCTAAAGAAGATCACGCAAAGTGCCTACGCTCAAATAGTACATTATGGTATGAACCCAAAAGTTGGTAACGTATCGTTCGAAATGCCACAACCTGGCGAAATGGTTATAGACAAACCATACTCAGAGAAAACCGCCGAGCTAATAGATTCGGAAGTCCGTGATTTGATCAACACGGCGCATAAACACACAACTGAATTGTTGACAAAACATAAACCAAATATTGAGAAAGTCGCCGAGAGACTACTGAAGCAGGAAATTCTAAGTAGGGATGACATGATTGAACTTTTAGGTCCAAGACCTTTCCCAGAAAAGAGCACTTATGAAGAGTTTGTAGAAGGCACGGGCTCATTAGATGAAGACACCTCTCTTCCAGAAGGGCTGAAAGATTGGAACAAGGAAAAGCAACCAACTACACCGCCACCTGAAAGCATACCGACCACCGGAGCTACTTCCAGTAAAAATTAAGCTATTTAAATAGTAGATTGAGACTTAGTCAGTTTTATGTGAAATAAAAAGTACCTATAAGATTAAAGGAAGTTTTTGTTCGTCATTAATGTGCAATATAACATGTTGTTTGACCTGGGACTGTGTTTGAAAATCTAAAACTAATTGTCAGTATTTAAAAATGATTTAATATTCTTTAGGAGTGACATTAAAACTTGATTTTTTTGCATTTTTTGCATCAGCCTATGTGATAATAATAGATGCTGTTTCTTATGCTTCTTTCGCAAAATAAATTGTAGTAATCAACAGATGTTTTACTTAAACCGAAGATAAGGATTCAAATGACTTACTACAATATCGAGTACCAATATATTTAATTGGCCACTGGCTGAAATCAAAAAATTACATTTGCCACCCCTCTTCATTTAGATTGATTTTGTTAGGACGAGCACCGCCTAGCTGAATTTCTCTAGGCAGCAATATGCAAAGAGAACTTATGCGAGATTGTGCTAGCCCTGTACAAGATTTTAAGGAACAACTTTAACAAAAAAAAAACAGGGTTATATTAAAATTATAATATGAAAATATTCAAATATTAGCTGAAAATACATCCAGCCTTCTTTCTGTTTATTTAAATATTCACTACATTACTTTATACATCACCAATTTCTTAAGTAAATTCAGTTTTTTGTACAATATAAAAAGAATCTTATAGTATTAAATCTATGTTAACTCGCGAGATGTGTACAACACGCCCGCATTCGCATTAAACTTGATCTAACCGAGCAAACGAGAAATAAGAGAAATTTAACAAAATAATTAAAATTATGGTAATTATTACAAGTTACCTACACTATATTTATGTTCAACATTTTATGTCAATATTCAATTATTATCTATACTTAATTCTAGCCTATGATATAACATTATAAATGATGAAAACGTATCTTTTGATATCATTCAACAATAATCCATTAACAATTCGCATTCCATTTACTGTCATCTATCAAACAGAAAATTAAAACTAATCTCAGTAACAACAAGTCTGTATCAGTGACAGTCTCTAATTTTTTCCCCTTTTGGTTTCCGGCCTCGCTTCTTGCCAGAGGTGACGCCGGCTAGAACCATGGCGGCGCGTTTAGCCAGACACGACTTGCAGAACCAATCCTCTGTCGCGCCTGGCTCTTCGGTGATACCGACACACACCCAGTGGTACCACCCGTCGCATCCATCACAACCTATCATGGGCGAACCGTTGTCCGGTCGCCCACACGCTGGACAAACCCAAATCTTATTACCGTGGTCGTCCACATAAAAAGGCGTCGGTAGGGGACCGAGCGGCTTATCGATAGTAACTGGCGGTGCCACCGAACCCTCTTCTGATATTGATGCCGTCTCGTCATCGATATTCTCGCCGTGGCCCTTTTTCGATAACGGTTTAAACAGTATTCTCTTGTATTTCGAATGGCTTGATGGGGGACGATTCTTTCTCGACGGCGAATTACCCGGCGGCGGTGACGACGACCCCTGCCCCTCCGTTTCCGCTATGTGGTTATGTTTATGTGAATGTTTCTGTTTGGGCGGCCTAGTTACCAGTGCAGATATTTGGGCTAATTCTGGAGATCGACTGTGTTCTCTGGAAGCGGGCTCGTCTTTTATGGGTGAACTTTCCTCTTCTTCTTTTTTTACTATTGGTTTGATGTTTAATTTAAATAAATCGGGAGAACTTGGAGGCATCGGTGAATTGGAATTGGAAGAGCTCAATTTTAATGTTAGTTTTGGTACCAATGCATCTACAAGTTTCTCCTTTTTCTTGTCCTTTTTTTCTTTTTTTATCCTATCTTTTAATTCTTGCCTTTCTTCCTTCTCTCTTTTCTTTTCAGACTTGTCTTTGCTTTTATCTTTCTTATCTTTTTTCTTTTTAATTTTGATGCCGTCTTTATCTTTCTTTTCCTTTTTATGCGATTTGTCCTTTTTCTTATCAGCACTTTCAACGTCTTTTTCTGGAATAGCATTGGGAACTATGGAGTTGATTGGTACAGGCCTCTGTGGTTCTGGATGTGGTTCAGGAATCGGAATAATTGTTGGTTGAGGAGTTGGCACGCGAGGAGGTGGCGTAGGTTCCCGTGGCGGCTCTTGTCTAATAGGTTCCATTTTAGGTGGATTTAATTCTATAGTTATATCTGGCTGTACAGGAGGCATTTTATATAAACTCGATTTATGATCTTTATTAGATTTGGATTTGGGTTTTTGTAAAATGTTTGGAATGGTTGGAGCTTTGTGCTTTTCATGTCTATCTCGATCGCGAGCCATCATTAATGTCTTATGTATTCCTCTATCATCCTCATTTTCAACAGGAATGACTTCTAAACTAGGACGTCTCAACATTTGGGGTATTTTCATAGATGAGGAACGAGATGATTGCGAAAAATTACCCATTGACATTAGGTGGTTAGGAATGCCGGGACCTAAGCCACCAGGTAAGAAACTAGGACCTGGTATTAATCCAGGTCCAGTTCCCAAAGCAAATGGATTTGTCAACAAACTTGGTCCTGGTAATCCTCTTAGTGCAGGATTGTTCGCTAAACCAGCAAGGAAATCACCACCTGGGATTAGACCATGGTTGGGTATTAAACCTGGCCCAGGCATTAGACCTCTTCCTGGGGCCATTGCAGAAAAAAATGGAAATCCAGGTGGCATTTGCGGCAGCTTTGTTTCATTCTTTGGCCTTCCTGACTTTGGAGACTTTGCATTACTAAGTTTCATTTTCTTTTTCTCTGCTTGAGCCATTTCGTACGCTAATTGTTGCTGCTGTTTTTTAAGCAACTTTGCCTGTAATTTTGCTGCTTTATCCTTTTTCTCCTTATGTTTCTTTTCTTTTTTAATTTTTGGACTGACACTAGCTACATCTTTGGGAAAAGGTACCTGCAGCGATTTGTTAATAGATATACTTGGTCTGTGTTCTGGAACTTCTGTTCTAGAAGGAGGCATAGGTAAATTGTCCATTGAATCATCATCAATGCTAATTACTTCATGAGCTCTGATGTCTATTTCAGTCGTCAAATCTAAAGCACTATTATTATTATTGTTCACAATGGGTTCTGGATCGGGTTCTGTTTTTATTCTTATATTTTCACTTATATTATCATGTGAAGAATTTTGCAGCCTTGAGATCATAGAATCTAACAGTGACTTCTCTGGTGGAACAACCTCTGGAGTACTCTTTTCTTCCTTCGATTTGTTCGATATCCTTTTAAATATATTAACTTTTGATCTATCTGGCTGTGAAGCCAGTTTTTCCTCCTCATCAATAACCTCTTTTTTGATCTCCACCTCAGGAATGATAGAATTTGATGAAGGTCCTTTATGTACAGGCAATGAATTAGAAATAAGTGGAGATTTTGAAATTGGTATTCTTCTTGGAACAGGAATAGCTTCTTCACCAGGTAGAAATGAATTTGAAATTGGTGGTGGTGGATCTATAGGTTCTTGCTTAATAATGGGTTTAATTGGTTCTGAAAGTGGTGGAGGTGCTGTTGAAGTTGAGGGTTGTGGCATCACAGTCTTGGCAGGTGGTGTTAACACCTTTGGCGCTGGCATTGTCACATGATTATGATGTGTGGGATGAACATCTTTATTCTTTATTGGGTATCCGGGTGGATACCTGTCCAATTTATTACTATCCTTAGATTTACTACTGTCACCCTTATGAGACTTATCTTTTCTTTTACTTTTCATTACTTTACCATTCAATAATTTATTTTTCTTGGATTTCTTGTCAACTTTCTCCAACACTGGTGCATTTGCTGCATTGGGATGGTGCGAGTTGGCTTTATGCTTGTCATGATGTCTCTCAGAAACAAATGTAGGATGTTTGGCTTCAGGCAATTTACCTTCACGGGCAGGAGACAGAAAACCTGACATGGTCATCATCACACTACTGATTTCTCTAGTCCTCTCCTCCTCATCCAGTCGTAACCTCGGCCTTTTGCTATTTGGTAATGACACTGGGTCAACAGGCCTTTTGAATAAATCCTTGGACTTCTCGGGGCTATCTGTGACTGATATTTCTGGACTTGCACAGGATGCATTGCTATCAATACTATCAAGCCCGTTCTGACGGATTTCAACAGTACCGGCCACAACCGGTGTGTCTCTCTCCTTCTCAGGGTACATGGGTGGTAAGTGCTCATGCACATGCATGGGCCTTGTAACGACTTCATGACTACCAGGTTTAAGGAAATTCAAATTAGATTCTTTAGGTTTTGGAAACCTTTCAGTGCTAACCGGAGAGGGCACAGGAGGCACACTCCGGGTGTATTCGGCTAACTCAGGCAATTGTATATGTAAATCACGAAACACTAATCCTAAATCGTGTAAATTTGGTTCAGTCCTGTTGAATTGTTCGGCGTAACGGCTAGTTTGCGTGCCCAATGCGGTGACGTACTTTTCCAAAACATGCACCAGAATATCGAGTGGAGTCGAGTTTATACCGTTCCATCCAATAGTTTGACATATTTGCGCAACATTCCTTCGTAGTATCTCACGGGCGTACGCCTCTGACATTATGACACCAACAAAGTTATCTGGAACAAACGTTTATATCAAAATTATTGCTATTAGTGCACGAACAAACGGTACATGTGGAATTTGCCGATCGCAACCTATAAGTTTGCATAGCAACCTGATAGCTGTACATACGATACGAAAGCTAAAACAGCAAATCTCATGATTTTTATACCTGCAAGTGTCTAGTAGTACAGAGACGATACTTTGAATAGGTCAAAACTTTGAGTTTGGAACACACATGTATGCTTCTATACAATTTTTGACATTCACGGGTAAAATATTGAAACTCATTAATAAGTTACGATGCAAAATAACGAAGTGTTTACGTAAAAACTTCTCAGCATTCTACAAACACAGTACCCCGTGCGCCATGATTGCATTTTGGGTTGTCAATTTCAGTGTTGCAAACTGATAATAAATAAAATGGCGGTCTTATATGGATGCGTTCATAATTACACATATTTTTTCTGTCAGTTAATATTAATATAAAATGACCTGCTATAAGGTTATTAAATAAATTTATTAATATCCATAATATTTTTAGTTGCTATTATTATAATATATAAATAACAAGTCTTATCAGTTAACATGATTGATATTATGGAATACGGACTATTAGGGCTGGCACACATTTGCAATATAGTGGCGCACCGCCAAAATAAGTGGCGCTGACAGATAAGAGGATGTTAATGCGTTATACACCTGGCGCATGTTTTGGCGTTAGCTTGAAAAAATGGTCTCGATTGTGCACACTTCGCAACATGCCGCCGTAATGCTAAATGTTCAGTGCCCCGTAGCACTTTTAAGTGATTTGGACCTTACATATTGTGTAGATTTGTATATCAATCGAAACCTACACGAGACCTCCCTCAGATGGACTGCATCTGTGCAGTTGATATTATCTTCAACTGTGTGTGGTCAGGAATTTATGTAGCACGTACATCGTTGGTTAAACTGCAAGGTAACATTGTGTTTATTGCTAGATGTTTGTTTTATAGAAACGAGTTTTTATCTAATGTATGTAATTTATAGGAATGTCTGGAGTCTGAAAATTTACGAAATATTATTAAAAATTGCCCAGAGCAGCAACTGATTGGTGACTTCGGTGAGCATAACCATTATCTCGAGTATGTCTCTGGTCTTAGCTGGAATCGATTACAGATATTCATGAGTGGCAGTAGCCACAGGGATTTTTTTTGTGATAAATTATTGTTAAGATACAAGTCGCATGAGATATATTGGACTTTTAAGTTAAGATTCTAAGTTACTTTTTCATATGTCTAATGTTGCAGTAGCATACCTAGGTTCTTAATGCGCCCCAACGCCACAACGTGAGGTTCTATGCACGAGTGACCTACAAAAATGTATTAACAGACTTTAACTAATAAAGTATTATAATATTAATAACTATTGCTTTTAATAATACAGTGAATTAAAATAATATCCAAATGAATTTATTAGGTTTTTTTTTTAATATTTGAAAAA
>DWPG01000323.1:0-10004 GCA_018251495.1 Autochton cellus | reverse complement strand
CATTAACAGGAGATAGTCGGCATCCAGAATAACTGCGTCTCAAATGGGAAAACTTAAAAAAGGCTGCGAGGAAACGTAGTGCGTTAATAAGGCAAAACAATCTTAATGTATGTACTAAAAACGTTATACCTTTAGATATGCGTTAGATTTTGGTTGCTCTATAAGCTTTGTTTAAAATTTTCAGACAGGAGGTGGGAAAGCGTTCATCCCCCCAGATGAAGTTTTAGTGCGCGTAGAATCTACTTTAGGTTCTGTATGCACCGGACTGTTAGTAGAGTTGTTAGCCAGAACAGTGCTGAAGTGAAAGCTATTTCAACATCACCCGAACTACAACAAACAAGTGGAAGCGAGGCAAATTATACGCCTAAGAATTGTCTTCAGTACACCTAATAAAGGCCATAGGTTAAATGCATAGTGCAATCACGTCTTTCTAAATTAATTGTCGCACATGCCATGGATATAAGCATTTCTCATATAATTAAAAAAAATACTAATAAATTATTTTGTTTTTAACAAACGAAGAAAGCTTTTGTAAGATGTTCAAAGAGGTCAAAGGGATAAAGATCTGGGCTTGGCCGCCTACTTTCGAGCCAAGGAAGGAGTCGGATTAGAGAATAAAAAAATAATAATTTGAAAATTAAAAAGTATTGTTGGAAACTAAAAAACTAGAATTAGAAAATATAAAACTAGAATTAGAAATAATGGAATTAACAAATATAACTTAGAGTAATTATGTAAGTTAATTAATTTGTATTTTTTTATAAAATTGAAGGAGCAAACCACCGGGCTGCTGAATTTAAACATCAGAGAAAAGATTCCACGAGACTCAGTGGACAGCTTTGACAAGCTTCTGGCAGCGGCTCGTAATGTGGAACGTACTATGGATGAAAAAAGTGGCTTGGCTACTGAAAGGGCGGAAACTCCTTAGACACTTGACAATAAGGGTGAACAACAAAAGGTACAAGTATTGTCGCCTGGCTGGTCATACAATTGAAAAGTGCCAGAAAGGGATAAGAAAGGAAGGGGAATCTGGCATATCAGATGCATTAGCTGCATCCACAAAGAATGTGGAGTTTAACCCTTTTTAAGGCAGAGGCGATATATTTACCACCAACAAATATGTTGCTTATCTTTCTATGTGAGTTATCAAAGGAGTCCTAATTTGTTGCACTGGCAACTAAGGAGGTATGCCTCATTATTATTAAGAAAAAAAATGACATTTGTGTGACATATTTTTTCTTGGCGCCACTATCTGTCAAAAATTGCGCCAAATTTGAAAGAAAATTTGTTACTCCGTGAATCTTCATATTTTTTATTTGAAAAGAGGTAAGAATCTGTTTTTTTTTTTATTATGTATTTATGTTATTTCTTCAAGTTGTTTGCTATACCTTAGAAGTTACTATCGTATTTAGATGTGAGAGGACTTTTTACTCGGTGGGAAAAATATTCCCGCTGCCCGTGGCGTGTTATGTACACTTGTTGAACTAGTTCCTTCTTATCTCAGATTTTCATGAATAATGCCGCGCTATATGAATAAAAAAGATATTGAAAAGACATTGGAGCAGATTTTCGGCATTCCCGATGATGGCTCAGAAGACGAATTTGAGCCTGATGAGGCAGAAGAGTTCAACGTGAATACAATACAACGGTTACTTGAATCAGATGATGATTCAAGTAACCTTTTACAAAATGCTGCTCATTTGAATTCTACCACTAATAATAGCTCTTCTCTTTGAATTTTTTAGAGACTTTGCATTTGAACGATAATAGTCAACAACCAAGTAGAGAAGATGTAAATTTTGATAAATTATGTAAAATTCGTCCTCTTATATCCTTACTTAGTCAATCATTTCAAAACAATGCCTCTAATTCTTCTTCCCAAAGTATCGATGAGAGCATGATACTATTCAAAGGAAGGTCCAGGTCCAGCAGTACATGCCGCTAAAGCCCATAAAAAGAGGCTATAAAGTGTGGTGCTGTTGTGATAGTAGCACAGGGTACTTATATAACTATGAAATTTATACAGGCAAAACAGGACAAAGAACAGTATGAAAAAAATATTTATGCCACTGGAACAGTGAGAAGAAATTTACGTAACATAATAAAAAATAACACAAATAGAAACGGCAGAAACAAAAGTCTAAAGTTGAAAAAAGGTGAGTTCAAGTGGAGAACTAAACAAGATGTAGCATTTACTGTGTGGCAAGATACTAAAGAGGTTTTATTGTTGACAACTGCATTTCATCCTAAAGTAGAAGTAACTTCTGTACAAAGAACGCAAAAAAATGGCACCAGGGAGGCTGTACATTGTCCTAGGGTTGTGAAAGAATACACCAAAAGAATGGGCGGTGTCGACCGTTTCGACCAAGTGAAGGGGACGTATGCCGTCGGAAAGAGAAGTAAACGCTGGTGGTTGCGGATATTCTACTTCTTGGTGGACGCAAGTTTGACAAACTCTTTCATTTTATATTCCCTAACATCGAGAGTAGAAAAGCTTACCAACTTAGAATTTCGGGTGGCTGTTGCCAGAGGTTTGATTGGTGTCTATAGCAGCAGAAAAAAAAGATCAAGCTTGCCTACATACATCTGCAAGAAATCACGCATAGCATGCCCAGAGGTTTATCAAAAAAGTGTAAATGCTGTACCTGAAGAACTGCGGTTTGTAAACGTAGGTGATCATATGCCGGCAGAGTTGGAGACTTACCGACGCTGTAAATTGTGCAACACAAAGGTCAAAGATATGCGTAGCAAAATAAAATGCAGTAAGTTTAATGTCCCTCTTTGCATTACGCCTTGTTTTGCACAATTTCACAGAAAATAATGTCACAAATTTAGCTTGCATGTGGGTCTGTTGATGGGCAGTGGGAATATTTTTACCACCTATTTTCCAAAACTTCCAAAATAATTAGTGTTTTTCTTTTAAGTTTATTTTTGTTATATGAATAAAAACATGCCAAAAATATAACCGCAAGTTATTTTATTCCTCTGAATCCTTCTGCCTTATAAATGGTTAACCTTCCTATACTCGCGCGTTGGTCTATGAGACCGACAAAACACATTTTCGTTATTATTTTTATGCACGAAAATTCTGAGAAGTCGAGCTTCTTGCTAGCTGCCGGATTTGTGGCTAACTTTATTTTAGTGCTCACCGCGCGTTCCTGCGAAACGCACGTGTCGTAGCATTTGGCGCCAATCGGTCCGTGAGACCGACGCGAGTATAGGTGCAACATTTTGTGTAAGTAATAACGCAATATATTTAGTGCATTTATATATTTTTTACAAACTTTGAATACTTTATGACTTATGTATAGTAAAATGTATGTATATTTGTTGCTCTATATTATATATTAATCATTTTTTTTATTCTTTTTAGATAATACTTCACATCAAAATGGACGATGAACATATTAGATTGTTGCTGGAGGAATTAAGTTCTGGTTCTAGCTATGAAGACGAAAATGACAGTGAAGTGGAAGACAATGTAGAGGTACAAGAAGAGACATACGACACTGAGCAAGAGGACGATAATGAGGAGACATCTGAGGTAGAAGATAGTGAAAGTTCCCGCGATTTTTACTTAGGAAAATATGGACAAACAAGATGGAATAAATTTCCTGCCATACACCCTACTAGGCGACGTGCTAGAAATATAGTTACTCAACTTCCAGGCGCTAGAGGAGAAGCCAGACATTTGAAGGAACCAGGTGAGCTATGGAAGCTTTTTTTCTCGGAGAGCACTATCAACCTTATTGTAAAGTACACTAATGAACAAATTAAACTATTGAAACCTAATTTCATAAGAGAAAGAGACTGTACCGATACAGACAATATTGAAATTGAAGCCTTTTTAGGCCTTTTACTGTTTGCTGGAGTAAGAAGAAATGGTCGTCTAAATGCTAAAGATTTTTTCAAAACAGACGGGTCATCCCCGGAGATATTTCGATTGACTATGAGTTTTAGCAGGTTCTATCTTTTGATGCGTTGTCTCAGATTTGACAAAAAAGATTCGCGACAAGAGAGAATTAATCTAGACAAACTGGCACCTATTAGAGAGTTGTTCGATGAAGTTGTAGGAGCGTTCAAAAAATATTACAGTCTGTCTCAGTATGTTACAATTGACGAAAAATTAGAGGCTTTTAGAGGACGTTGCAGCTTTCGCCAATATATTCCCTCGAAACCCAACAAATATGGAATAAAAATTTATGCGTTGACAGATGCCAAAATGTTTTATACCCATGCCATGGAAGTTTACGTTGGAAGGCAACCAGACGGTCCATATCAAGTTGACAATTCCGCTGTGGCATTGGTTTTGCGTTTGAGTGAAAATATTTACAACACTGGGCGTAATATCACATGTGATAACTTCTTCACCAGTATCCCATTGATAGATAAGCTTGAGTCTCAACATAAATTGACCATTATTGGGACGATTCGTAAAAACAAAAGGGAATTGCCCAAACAATTCACGGAAATACGAGGAAGAACCGAAAAGTCAAGTTTATTCGGCCACCGAGGAAATTGCAGTCTTGTATCCTATATACCCAAGA
The DNA here is from genome assembly GCA_018251495.1 of Autochton cellus. Classification (NCBI taxonomy): domain Eukaryota; kingdom Metazoa; phylum Arthropoda; class Insecta; order Lepidoptera; family Hesperiidae; genus Autochton; species Autochton cellus. Next base: position 5,457 of record DWPG01000323.1, on the reverse strand, counting down.
AAGGCAAGAATGTCCTTCTCGTATCTAGCATGCACGATGATGCCCAAATCAATCCAGATACAGGTAAACCGGAAATTATAATGGATTACAATAGAACTAAAGGTGGAGTAGATACCGTGGACAAAATGTGTGAGACTTACAACGTTGCACGTGGTACAAATAGATGGCCAATGGTGATTTTTTATAGCCTGATGAACGTAGCGGGTATAAATACATTTATAATTTACATGCACAACAACCCTACCAAGAAAATTAGCCGTAGAGTCTTTCTTGAAGCCCTAGCCTACGATCTCATCAATCCTCAACTTAGACGTCGGGTCCTCACTACATCCTTGCCGAGAACCATAAGGGTCAGGCTCGCCGAAATATGTAAATTAGATGGACCCGAGTCTTCAGCAACATCTAACAATAATAAAATTGGTCGTTGTGGATACTGCTCATCCAAAAAAAACCGCAAAACACGTTATAACTGTGCTACCTGCAAAAAATATTTTTGTTTGGAACATGCTGTTACCATATGCCCTGATTGTTATGGGAAGGCTCAAAACTAAGCCAATCATAGATATATATGTCTCTTGATATGTTTTTTATTATTATTTAGAAGTTTATTTTGTTTTTAAAAAGAAGTTCATTTTTTATTATTGTTTTTCTCGATACAACGAAAAATACCTCATATTCAAAGACTGATTTGTGATAGACTGAAAGTCTGTAAAATAATTAATAAATTTAATATTATTCATACTATTTTGTTTCATTATATCCTAAACTATGAAATAATAGTAAAATTTGTTTGGCTTCTTAGTAAAAAAATATGTTGTAGGGCTGCGAACTATCGGTCTGTGACACCGTGCGCGAGTATAGGTGTTACAAAAATTGACGCGAGTATAGGAAGGTTAAGAATAATGATATTGTACCTACTTATGCATGTTTGCCTCTGAGCGGCACGGCACCTAAAACGGTTTTGCGGACGGGGCGACCGCCTGAATCGCGTGTTGTAGATTCACGTAATAATAATAATAAGGGCCGTCCCATCCTTTATGTAGAGATTTGTGGCAACACCGGTACGGGTTTAGTTGATACGGCTGCCAAGCGCTGTATTGCGGGAGCCTCACTCTATGCGCTATTCCAAAGGCTAAACTTAGTTTTTCGTGATAGTGTCATGTCAGTCAAGCTCGCAGATGGAGTCGTACAAAACTGAATGTCAAACTCGTTGATGTAAAGGTGGGGCTCGAACGAACGGATTTAGTAATTCCGACTACATTTGTTATTTTTCCGCACGCCGTTAACAATGAAACTCTTTTAGGCATTGATTTCTTACGCAAAGCGCGCATTACAATAAACATGCATCGTAATACATGGTTCACAGCTGATCGTCCTCATGTCACTCACCGCTTGCACTATAAGACTCTCGGTAGTCCTTTGGGGTGTGCTTCCGCGGATTTTCTGAGGACCGACGAGGGTACGATGTTGGAACCAGTTGAGCGTACAATCCTTGCTGAACTACTTCAGAAGTATGAAGACGTTTTTAAGGAAGGGGGAGGTCCAACACCTTTTGTTGAGCACCGAATTGAAACTGGTGATCACCCTCCCATTGCTGTTCCTCCTTATCGACTCACTCCAGCTAAGAGGGCTATAATGGAAGCCGAGCTCGAGAAGATGTTACAGCAAGATATTATTGAAGAGTGCGAGTCCGCTTGGGCTGCGCCCGCGTTACTCGTCCCTCAAAAAGACGGAACCTACCGTTTCTGCATCGATTATCGGAAACTTAATGCCATCACCGAGAGTGATTCGTATCCAATGCCGATCATCGATGATCTACTGCAGTACACCGGTAAGAGTTGTTACATGAGTACGATCGATCTTCGCGCCGGTTACTGGCAGGTTTGTGTTCGAGAAGCCGACCGGCATAAAACCGCTTTCGTCACACCTTTTGGGGTTCATCGTTTTAAGCGTATGCCCTTTGGCTTACGAAATGCGCCCGCGACGTTTCAACGCCTCGTCGACCGATTTCGTTCGGGTTCTTCTCTCAAGAACACCACCATTTTAGGTTATATCGATGACCTCATAATTCTTTCAGACAGCTTTGCGAAACACCTTGAGAGTCTCTGCGCCGTTTTTGACCGTCTTAGAGTCTTCAACCTCCGAGCTAACCGTGATAAATGTGTTTTTGCTCGAGAGAGTGTGAAATATCTTGGTCACATCATCATGCCTCAAGGAGTATCACCTGATCCTGATAAGATCAAGGCCATAGCTGATATGAAGGAACCTACATCCGTCAAACATCTCAAGAGCTTTTTGCAGACCTGTTCCTGGTTCCGGAAGTTTGTGCCAGATTTTTGGAAGGTCGCGCAGCCTCTTACGATGCTTACTAAAAAGGCTCAGTCTTGGATCTGGGGTGACGCTCAAGTTAATTCGTTTAAAGAACTAAAAAAATTACTCACCTCAACGCCAATACTCGCCCAACCGGATTATAGATTTCCGTTTATTATTCGGACCGATGCCAGCAATTACGCCTTAGGTGCCGCTTTACTCCAGGGGGAGACACCACGTGAGGAACGACCCATTGAGTACGCGAGCCGCCTTCTCACGCCAGCAGAACGTAATTATTCAACGACCGAACGAGAGGCTCTTGCCGTTGTATGGGCTTGTGAGAAATTCCGAGGATATCCAGTTCGTGTTGCCAGTAGACCTGATGAAATTTTGGGGAAGTACCACACCAAGGATTTGCGTTGCTACCACGCTCATCAGGACGATCAGCCTGAACCTGTACGTCCTAAAAGACCGCGCGGCCGTCCTCGTAAAAATCCCGTCGCGTAAGTTTTCATATTGGTGTTTGACCTGTCGCGAGGACACTCGACTAGGTCAAAAGGGGGAGACTGTAACGCGGCCTTACGTAGTCCGTTCGCTCGCGCCTTTACCTACGACGCCCGCCAGCGAGTCGCATTCGCTCGGTTCCCCCGTTCGCGAGTCCGCTTTACGCCGCCGTCTGATACGTACGCATTCACGCTTCGTACCTAGCACCCTTACGTATCTCGTGCACCGTTATTTTATCATAAGGAACTTCCCTTTTTGTTACATCTTTATATTATTAAAAGCTTAAATTATATTTCTTAAACACTTTTTTTCAACAATAACAGTTCGTAAGTCCTCTTCAAGTCATTCATTGTTTCAAGTAAGTTTTTTTTTCAGAACTTCTAGGTAGGGAGGTGTCCTCAAGTCAAAATCCTCTTCAAGTACCTAAATACTGTTCCACTGCTTGGCACGGGTCTCTTCTGAGCGTGAGAAGAGTTAGGGCCATAGTCCACTGTCGCTGTCAAAGTGTGGATTGGTAGACTTCACGCAGATTTAACAACTCTCCGGGGTGTAGATTTGAACACGTTTCTCTTTAGCAATAATTTCTAAATTATCCGGAATTCGAACCTCGGACCCTCAGATTACGAAGCCGGATTTCAAATTACTATCACAGTTTCAACAAAACCATCACTCCTCCAACAAAAACTTCACCCACAAAATATGGAAATACGGAAACGTATAAATAGGGAATAAGGAACCTGTACGGTTTCCTTCCAATTCCCATACTTTCACTATATATTTATTACTCTCCTTCGTGACGTGAGGATAGTTTGTTGTTGTATAATTTAGTGGGTATTCGATTTCGTGAAGCAACATTTATACCTACATATTATGTACTTTTCGACATTACCTACATTTCGAAGGCAGATTTTTTTTTATTTTAACCACGCTTGTATCACCTCCCTACCATTTTCGGTTTAAAATGGTATGAGTGTTAAGTTAGAGTGTGGTCATCAACCAATTATCTGCTTTGATAGTAGGTACTGACAGGTACTTATGGCCATAGCCCACCGCGCTGGCAACTATCTATGTTCAAATTAGGTCGAATCCTGTCCTTTTTAGGTCAGTATATACTTTTTTTTTAATTTAAGCAGAAAACGAGAATGCGGTGGTCGCTGCCACTCAGAAACATCTGTAACAAGTTTTACACATGGAACGGAGGTTCCACTTGAAGTCAGTTATAGATACGTGGTCACTCCTGAGGAGTGGAGGAGGAGCCTGGAGTCCTGAGGATTAATATGGTCGTCTCGTGTTGAGACAACCATATTAATCCTCCTCAAAGACACTCCTCAAATTATCCTCAAAGACACGTATGAACTGCTTTAAGGTAGAAATAGGTGGTATGACGGTGGTATTTCCCATGCCGAACTGGTTCTACCACCTTGCAACTTGGCTACAAATTTCCATTTGCAGTAATCTTAACATCAGTCCACATGTGGCTTTACCGAACTTATTGTTTGATCGAACCCGGAGTCTATTAAACAGACCAATGTGATTGTGTCCCAGGTTGTCAACAAGTGTAACAGACATCTGTCATGTTCTAAATGGTATCCAGTATAATGAAATGCTTCAGACATCTATCAAAAGCACGCAGGCTTTATTTCTCTACACGTTGTGTTGACAAGGCGTACAATACGAGACAGGGACCATAGAGACGAGTTGGGTGGGTAGGATGTCCCCTAGATTTAGGGACGACTGTAAGCTCTGTGTTAAAGTTGTAAGAAAGAAAGGACGGAAAATGTTTTTTTCTTTTCATATAATGGCCGTTGTACAAATGTTATTGCTGACATTACATAGCAAAATGACGAAAATAAAGTATTATAAAAACAAAAACTTCCGACTGCTTTATAAAAATTATTCGAAAAGGGGAGACCAAGTAATGATGGTGGATAAACATAGTTTTAGTAGCTTTTTCAGAAATTCTTTTCCCCAGTTGCATAGCTCGTATTTTTCAGATAATTTCGAAATTTTTAAGTGGTCGGCCTGCCACAGATGCGTTGCTACTCCTGAAGATTGAGAGAGAGAGAAGAGATTATCCTTAGTAAAAAAAGAAGTAAGTGTGGCGGTGATGCCTCAGAGTTAACCAAGAAAGGTTAAAAATAAATAATCGTAATCGTCAGGTCGTGTATCATATCGTAAAATATGTAGTATATACAAGAATAAGGGTGCGTTCCCATTGGAGATGTGCGACGTAGCTAAGCTACAAGCTCAGCTAAGCGAGTTTGATAAAAATGTTATATCTACACGTATTACACGACCCGCGTGGCAGAGCGGTCACCATGCCGTTCTGACGCGCAGTGGGTTCCGGGTTCGATCTCCGGCCAGACAGATATTTGAATGATGAATTTATATTTCTGTTCTGAGTCTGAGTGTTTGTGTATACGTCTTTGTGTGTTTCCATGGCACCCACCCAGGAGAAAATCCTAGTGTGGGGCTATGAGTGTAGAAAGTGTTATTTATTTATTTATTTATTAAACGTCATAAACAAAATAAACAAAGATTATAAATAAAATTCGATCAATCTCTCAATTCAAGTTAGTAACGTATTAGTATTAGTAAACGTATTAGTTTCCCAAACACTAGAAATAAATTCCCATCGCATAA
>DWPG01000322.1:0-10010 GCA_018251495.1 Autochton cellus | reverse complement strand
CTGCCGAAAATTTTCCAATTTCCTTGACATGGGACCCCCTGTGAAACTAGCCGCATGAAACTACGTTTGAATCATATCGATCGGTCGAGGCATCGCGAAAAAACGGCTGGACATACATAAAAAAAAAAAAAATATATATATATATATATACGCGACGAATAAATAACCACTTTCCTTTGGGAAGTCGGTTAATAAATTTCGAAGCGAACATATAGTGTTTTCATTCGAAACTTATTGCTTGTTATGTCCGGTCCGGTATGTCCGGGTAAGATAAATGATCAATTGATATTGTATTGCATACAGAATATAAACCTCTAATAGAAGTACGAGTAGATGATTTTGCATGAAAGCAGAAGCAAGCATTTAAGGCCGGAACACTACGTAAACTACGATATTTTCATAACCGGACTCTGCTTACGATCCGGTCTTGTTCCCTTTAAAGCATCTTTACATTTCGTATCACACTCATTTTACATTAACAGAAGTAGGTACATCTAATACAAGCATACCGCTCGTGATACCGGAGGTGTGATAAGATATAATTAATTATTTTTAGAAGTATATTTGACGGTAGGGGCCTTAATTTAATATACATAAATTGGCCATCATATTTGTAAATATTATATTCGATTCAGTTGTCAAGATGTGGAGATGAATTTATCTTTCAAGTGATGCACAAGTCCGTGCAAAATTACAAAATGTTTGCGTCCTCCAATGTCCACGTGCACAAGCGATAAATAATATTTGTTAAACAGTGTGCTCAATTTCCAAACCACTTGCCACCTATCGATTACGACAAACATGATAACTGAAATAAAATTCCATAAAAAGGTGCGTTGTTTTCAACAGTTCCAGACGCATACTGTGCCACTGTTGGACACGGAATGAGAATGAGAATGAGATGGATATTAATATGAGCACCACCATGCTGTCCAAGTTAAGCTTTTTTCAACCTCAGACGTTTACATTTCCTCACAATATTTTCCTTCATCGTTAAAGTAAGTGATAAATACCCACTTAATTTGTAATACGGACATCACTTTGGAAAATTAGAGTTGCGTGATATCGAACCTTCAGATAGCAATTCCCATACACAACCATACAAAAATAATCTAATACCTTTTAAAGAGCAATGCTTGTATATATATAATCTGAATCTCGGAAACAGTTCCAACGAATTTCATGAAATTTAGTATGCAGGGGGTATAGGGGACGATAAATCGTTCTAGCTAGGTTTTATTTTTAGAAGATTTACCAAAAAAAAATACCGAGCAAAGCTCGGTCATCCAGGTACTTATATGATTATAAGAAAACAGGCAGGCATAATCTTAAAGAACTACATATATTACAGTAATTCTATCTTAGTTAAAAGTTAAGTGCCCATACAATGAATACTGACGATAAATATTTTTAACAAGAAACGTATTCTGTAGTCACGTTAATATATTTCAACGAAGCCCGTCGTGGAAGTTGTAGTTTGTTCTTTATCATGGCATGCATTCTAAACGTAAATACTACAGCCAATTTGTATGCTAACAACGTCAATTGTATTCCAACAAAATAACTACTCTCCTCTACTGTGGTAGCTTGCTTCAGGATAATCTTAGAATTTTATATTCTCTTATCGAATTTGTTATGGATCAAGTGACTATTAAATACACTGACTGTGTCTTATATTTTAGCATTGAAAATCTGAAGGAAACAGAAGTTATGCCTTATAACAATTTTCTTTAATAATTATTATACATCAGAACATCAGCTACGAGGACGATGTTTGAATGTTCCTTACATATCCGATTGCTCTTATCATTGGGTATTGTGTACTGTCTACTGATATGATGAGCGTGAAGAACGAACGAAAAGCCATAATTAGCATGTACTTAACTTTACTGCTGAACAATTGAGATTTAATTGATACACCAGAAATAATTTACAAGATTAGATACGAACTGTAAACAGAGAGACGAGAATAGTAAAAACTAAATATGCTTTGGCTTTGCTATCATATTTTGTCGATGATGATCACATGGAAACTTTTAAATTTATATAACTATTTAAAAAATCTTACTTAAATGTAATAAACGCTTTGAAAACCTGCCTACAATTAGGTATCACGTTAGATTTTAACGGACACCCCAAACAAAAGAGAGTTTCAATTCGTCGCTAATATTGGTTAGGTTTGTCACCGTAGCAAACTATCGTCGCGAATATTATACTATAGCTCTCTTTCTATCATAATAAGCAATGAGAGACAATGAGTAACGAGTCAACAAGCGTCGAGATCAATGATGCGGCATCAACGTGTCCTCGCCGCCGAGACCGTGACCGCTATCCACGCAACATACCGACACCAAAGTTCTGTCGAAGCATTGTAACTATAACTTAAAATCAGCGGAATCTACGGACCAACACTACATTTATAGATTAGGACGTAAAAACAGAATACGACTTTTATTGAACGAACGTTTATATCTAGAACACGATTTTTTTTCAAGCACTATAGCTTCTCTGACAATGCAATGATATTTGGTACTTGATGCTATGATTGTATCATGGTAGAACGGGTATGATAGTGACTATAGAAAGTCGTAAACTAATAGGAATATTCAGGGTACACTCAGGTGAATTTCCTTTCCCGAATAATTCTAGAAAATTTTATTTTATTTTAATTTTTCGACATTTTTCACGTAGTATTTGAATTTAAAAAATGTGCAAAAGACACTACCTACAATTTACAGACGGTTTTGAGTTACGTCCATGGGTTGGAACTGATTTCGATAACTATTCGTGCTAATAGGATTATCAAAATGACTGCAATAATATATCGTTCAAATAAATACATAAAATAATACGTCTCTTTAATACCAGTATGGCACATTTAAATAAAATTACACACATAACCTTTATATTTCAATGAATGATAAATAATCTAATGATTCACAAAGACACAAAACTAAATAACAGTTATACCTAAATGGCAGTATCTGTAAATCCGGCACCATGACATCAGCAGGCAAATGATACGTACTATTGTCATGTATACTACGCACTACGCGAGTAAAATATTGACTTTTTATTGTATAGTGCGATTCAAATGTAGTAAATCCTGCTCGAAAGGTAGTAACGGTAGTATAATTCGATCAGGGAAGTACCGCGGCCACACCTATTTCTAGCGTGAAACAGTTCTTAAGTTTCGGAGGAAGTTGATAGACGACGGCTTCGCGTCTGTGATCGACATCAGGTAGAATTCCTATTCTATATAGAGTTGAGTAAAAATGTTAATGAGCGGCAACTACCACTTACAGTCAGGTGGTGCTGGATGCTCTTTTGCTACATTAATCTTTAAAAAAAATATATACACGACGAATAGATAACCTCTCACCTTTTGGGAAGTCGGTTAAAAATGAGATATTCGGAATTCTATACCGGTAATTTATTCTAAAATTGTTCGAAACTCTTTTTCTAGATAGACCACCGAGCTTTAGTTGGATGATTATATCAGATAACGATGTAAAGCAGCGCCATCTATTTTCGAATAGCTTACATTAATTAAATACCAGCGCTTTTTACTCAGTAACAGATGGCGTTACTTAAAATGTAAATGCATTTTTTCATGTGAAAACGGATTATCACGGATATGATGCTTACGTAAATCAATTTTAAAGTAAAAGACTACATAAATTCATCAAGATACTATGTACTAAAGTACTAGAGAAGACACCGCAAACCACTGTTGTGTCCCGTTCAATTGCGGTTGTTCGGCCGCTCTGTACATAGTCTATGCGGATGACAGTTTACTCCCATGTAGCAAATCTAGCGCTGCAGTTTTGAAAGATACGTTCGTTAGACGGTATTATTATTGTTCCAGCGCTTCAGCGACGTATTAGTTAAGTTACAAAAAAGAACACGATTTTTGTTCCACGTACTCGTAGCTTCTCTAGTACTTTAGTACATATATCCCAATGTGTGCATAGAAAAAATCATCAACATCCTTAGAGCCGTCAAGTATAGGATTATAATGATCACCAATATTGTTTCTTGCAGAACTGCCAACCACCTGAGTTAGCCAATTGCTCGTTATCTACAACCGCTAGGGCCCCACCCACCACTAAATCACTAAGCCCCGAGGCACCAAGCACTGTGACTCCAATAACAACACCGCTATCATATTGGACCCTCCCACCAATCGCAGTAACAGCACCATCTTCACTTCAATCCTCAACTTCACCATCAGAAAGCATAACGCTTCCAAGTCTATCAACTAAAGTACCAGGATCATCAACAGAAAATGTGAATATAACAGAAGAATCTCCATTCATTTCAACAACAAAATGGTCTAGTAAATTTACTACAGTACCAGTGCCCAGTAGCTCTGACACTCCAGTAACACCACCCTTAATGACGTCAGAGCCTCCACCACAAAGGACCCTACCACCTATGTCGACGCCGACATCGTCATCTATACCAACACTGATTACAACTAGAGCACCGTCCGCAATCACTGAACTTACCACACCAGAGGAACTGGCTACTGCTGATGAACTAACTACACCAGAAGGGCCATCTACTGCCAGTGAACTAACTACACCGGAAGGACCATCTACCGCCAGTGAACTAATTACACCAGAAGGACCATCTACCGCCAGTGAACTAATTACACCGGAAGGACTACCTACTACCAGTGAACTAACTACACCAGAAGGATCATATACTGCCAGTGCACTGACTACTACAGAGGGACCATCCACTGCTGTTGAACCAACATCACCTCAACCATCAATTGCTACAGAAGAATCAACTGATGTTATTAATACATCAACCCCTAAAATATATTTACAACCTTTGACACCACCTGGAGTTGCAAAGGAAGCTAAAATGTCCTCAACGACAGCGGTTAATGCAACGCCTGAAGAAATTATCACTACGGAAATGATAACAGAAGGGTTATCTACTGCGAGTGAACTAAGTAGTCCTTCATTGCCGTCGGTTACGTTAGAGCCGTCACATCTACCAGAACGCTGGACTCTCCGACCAATCACAGTATCAACTTCTCTTACTCCAAAACCTACGGCAAGTACACCAGATGGACCATTTACTGTCACACCAGAAGAATTATCTACTGCTAGTGGACTGACTACAACAGAAGGACAAGCTACTCCTATTGAAGAAACTACATCAGAGGGACTATCTACTGCCAGTGAGCTGTCTCCTTCTTTACCGTTAATTACATCAAAGCCATCTCTTCCACCAGGACCCTGGACTCTCTCACCAATCACAATACCAGCTTCATCTTCACCTAAACCTACATCAGAAGGACCATTTACTATTACACCAGAAGGACCATCTGCTGCCAGTGAACTTACTACACTAGAAGGACCATCTGCCGCCAGTGAACTACCTGCACCGGAAGAACCATCTTCTGCCAGTGAAATAACTACAACAGAAGGACTCTCTCCGGCCAGTGAACTAGCTACACCACAAAGACCATCTACTGCCAGTGAACTAACAACCACAGAAGGATCATTTACTACTGGTGGACTTTCTACTACTTCTTTGCCGCCGGTCACATTAAAACCATCCTCTCCACCAGGTCGCATCACCCTTCAACCAATCAAAGAACCGACTTCAACATCATCTGACTCGACATCAACACTAACAACAGAAGGACCATCTATTGTTAATAAATTACCAACACCAGAAGGACCATTTATACCATCTACTACCAGCGAACTGACTACAACAGAGAGACCATCTTCAGTCAACGAGCTGACGTCAACTGAACCAACAACTTCTACAAAGGAATCAACCGAATCTGCACCCAGAAAATATTTACCACCTGAAATACCATCAACAACAGAAGGAACAGCAACGCCTACTGATATTATCACGGAACTAACTACACCAGAAGGACCATCTAGTGCCGGTGGACTTTCTACTATTTCTTTGCCGGCGGCTTCGTCAAAACTATCTCCTCTGCCAGGATCCTGGACCCTCCCACCAATCACAATATTAACATCACCATCACCTAAACCTACGTTAATTACTACACAAGGACCATTTACACCCAGTGAACCAACTACTCCAGAAGGACCATCTGCTGCTAATGAACTTACTACACCAGAAGGACTACCTACTGCCAATGAACTAACTACTCCAGAAAGACCATCCACTGCCAGTGAAGTAGTCACTCCTTCTTTAGCACCGATTTCACAAGAGCCATCCCTTCCACCAGCAAAGTGGACCCTTTCACCAAACACGGAACCGACTTCAACATCACCTAAACCTATATTAATTACTTCAACAGTAGGGCCGGCCAATCCCAATGAACTAACTACACCAGAAGGACCATCTACTGCTGGTGAACTAACTACACCAGAAGGGCCACCTACTGCTGGTGAACTTACTACCCCAGAAGGACCATTTACTACCGGTGGAATTGCTACTACTTCTTTGCCGCCGGCTACGTCAAAACAGTCTCTTCCACCAGTACGCTCGACTCTCCCACCAGACATATCACCTAAACCTACGTTTATTACTACACCAGAAGGACCATCTATTGTCAGTGAACTTACTACTCCAGAAGAACCAGCTGCTGTCAGTGAACTCGCTACACCAGAAGGACCGTCTACTGTCGGTGTACAAACATCACTTCAACCAACAATTATTACAGAAGAATCACCTGGGGCTACTACGGAATGGACCCCCAAAATATATTTACGACCTTTGACACCACCAGGAGTTACAAATCCAGCTGTAACTTCATCAACTTTACCTACTTCTGTTTTTAGGTTACCTACAACAGAACCTTCTAGAATACCCTCAACAGAGGAAACTGTGACACCTACTGAAATAATTAATATTGAAGTATCTACCGAAGGACCATCCACTGTCAGTGAACTAACTATTCCCTCTTCACCGCCGATTTCGTCAGAGCCATCCCTCCCACCGGCAAAGGGGACCCTCCCACCAATTACAGTACTAACGTCAGTATCGCCTGAACCAATAACGATTGCTACAACTGAAGAACCATCTATCGCTAGTGAACTAACTACACCAGAAGGACCATCTACTGTCAGTGAACTGACTATTCCATCTTTACCCACGATTTCTTCAGAGCCATCCCCTCCACCAGCAAAGTGGACCCTTGCACCAATCAAATTACCAACTTCAGCACCACCTGAACCAATATCGATTGCTACAGGTGAAGAACCATCTACCGCTAGTGAACTAACTACACCAGAAGGACCATCTACTGACAGTGAACTGACTATTCCATCTTTACCCACGATTTCGCCAGAGCCATCCCCTCCACCAGCAAAGTGGACCCTTGCACCAATCAGATTACCAACTTCAGCATCACATAAACCAATATCGATTGCTACAACTGAAGAACCATCCACAGCCAATGAAATCACTATTACAGAGGAACCATCTACTGCCAGTGAACTAACTTCACCAGAAGGACCATCTACTGCCAGTGAACTAACTACACCAGAAGGACCATCTACTGTCAGTGAACTAACTACACCAGAAGGACCATCAACTGGCAGTGAACTAACTACACCAGAAGGACCACTTAATATCAGTGAATTTACTAATACAGAGGGCCCATCCACTGCCGTTAAAGTAACTACTGCAGAGGGCCCATCCACTGCCCTCAAAGTAACTACTGCAGAGGGACCATATACTGTCAGTGAAATAACAATTACAAAGGGACCATCTACTGCTAATGGACTTATTACAACAGAATCACCATTCACTTTCACGCCAGAAGCACCATCTACTGCCAGTGAACTGACTACACCAGAAGGACCATCTTCTGCCAGTGAACTGTCTACACCAGAAGGTTCATCTTCTGCCAGTGAACTGACTACGCCAGAAGGACCAATGATCACTGCAATATTTACTGAAATAACACTACCTAGTGAAGCTTATGTTACAGAAACAGTTCCTATACAAACACTGGCAACTATTTCAAGTACTGAATCAATTGCAACTGAATTTATAACGGAAACACCCACGATACCGAGCGTTACTGAAACCGTTACTGCAACCGCTATCGCTGATTTTATAACAGAAACACAAACGATAAAAACCGTTACGGAAACGGTTGCTCAGAATATAACAGCTAACGAAACTATACCGTTGATTCCAGTTATAACTACAGGAGAGCCAGAACTGTCAACATATCCTACAAATATTACCGAAACACCTCATTATACCTTACCACCTGTAATAAAGAAAACTCTACCACCGTTTACCACGACTCCACCTACCACCTTATCAAATCAAACTTCTCCATATCAAACTTCAACCCTCCCGCCATGTCTCCAAAAACCAATCTTCGTGCCCGATCCTTTAGACTGTAAATACTTCTTCTACTGTGAAAATGGATACTGGTATCACTATTCCTGTCACTATGGTCAAGACTTCAGTCCAACTGAATTGGTAAGTAACAGATCTTTATTTCCTTGCCAGGTGGTAAAACGAGTATGAATGAGGAGTATGAAGGATACATACGTATCCGATTCCATTCCAACTTATTTCTCAAGGGTAGCAACACATCTGTGGCTCAAGTGACAACCTCAAGTAAGGCTCTCATCTTATCTGGGGTTGATTACAGATGTCCGTGGACAATTGACCACTGGCTTATCGTCACTGATGACGACTGGTGGACTGCATGCTCGTTTGCTGCTTACAAATTATAAAACAATGAGTTTAAGATATTTAAACAGCTTTCTTAAAAGAGTGGGCACTCGAAAGTTGTATAATTTCGCTGTTAGCATTTTAGCGGTTCTGTATTGAAGGGTGTGGTAAGGGAAATGCTTATGTAAGTATCCTTAGGCTTAAAAGATAACACATCTGTGTCCAACCTCAAGTAATTTCTAAGTTTTTAAATAGCACCTAAGGTGAAAAAGAGTTATTATAATATTTTCCAAAAAATATAAAGTAAATATTTATTTTACATAAAATGTGAAAGGTATATAAAATTATTTACTTATTTATTTATTTATTCTTTACTGACCGAACAAAGTTGTGATACAAAAGGCGGGCCTAGTGCTTTTAAGCATTGTCTCCCAACCAACCAAGAAAAAAATGAGAAAGTAGAGCAGAAAAAAATAGAAGCCGCAAGAAAGAGAGAGAGAGGAGAGAAAAAAAATGTACAGGCTAATAAAAAGAAAGAAAAAAACACATTACAAGAGTAAATCGTGAAAAGAAAAGGTAAATAAATATATACCCAGAAATAAAACATAGTATATAAATATATACTTATATAGTAATACATACGTAAACAAATTAAACTGATTTGATAAGAACATAAGCAAATTAAACGGTTATCCTGAATTAAAATAACCAAAATTAATATTTTTTGTTACAGAAATGTATGAGGCCCTGGCTAGCACAATGCAGAGCTAGAAATTTCGACTAATTCAAGCGATATTCTATTTTATTAGTAAAATAACAAGATGTTTTAAAAATCTTGGAGGCGGTAATATAATGTACGTTAGCAGTTAAGCACTAACGACGCCGTGTTTACGTCAATTTGATGTTAAATTTAAAATGGCCGCATATTTCATGAAGTTCTTGAAAAAAAGGCGAAATGTCACATTACCAAATAGATCATTGAATATATATTTATTAATATTACTAAAATATTGAAAATGCAACAATAAGTAAAGTCGTTATATTCGTTATAACTGTTATAAAAGCACTATAAATATTCGCAACGAATAACAGATATCGCTATATTAGATCTCAATGAACACTGGAAATGTCAGCTCATAAATTGACCTATCGACGAATACATTTTAAGTCTGCGCTTAAACGACTACATTAAAAGTGCAAAATTTGAAAATAACGTTGCAAAACGCTTTAGAAAAATTTTGTTAGTTTCTATTATGACAAGAGAATAAGCCCGTGATATTGGGATTTTTGACAGATAATCCCGGGACAATCCCGGGATTGTAGATAGCTAGTGAAAAATCAAAGTAATGTAATCATTTTGTATT
>DWPG01000321.1:0-10011 GCA_018251495.1 Autochton cellus | reverse complement strand
GTGATAATTAATTTCTAATACGCACATAATTTCGAAAAATCAGAGGTGCGTGCCTGGGGTTTGAACCTCGGACCCCCTGACTGAGAGGCCGAGTTTCAACCATTAGGCTATCACTGCTCACATTGGACTCTGCATTGTAAGTAATCACATTATATTTTGTTTTATGTATTGTCCTTGTTCATTTGACTTGTATTGAGAGCCTACCACCCGAAAACAAAAAAAAACATTAAGGGAGATTGCCAAGACCCATATAATTAACGCATTGAAGCGAAATCCCTAACAGACTTGTTAAAGGACAAACTAATAAAAATAAGTTACATATAAAAAAGGTGTAGCATGCGACGGCGTAAAAGATGACAACCAGCTGTATGCAATATCTAAACCGTTTCTAATTAAAAGTGACACTTTTATAATTGCGTGAACGAGAACAGATACTCGACTCGAGTCCATTTTGAACTAATATTATAGTGGTCATAAAAAATAATTTTAAGATACACTTCGAAGAAATGCAACTGCCGGTTATGAAATGTGTATTTATTTTGATGAAAACGGTCTTTCATTTCCTTTTTTTTACTAACTTTGGCTTTTGTATTGTAATTAATTCCTTAGTTACTTAATTGTACCGTTTTTGTTTTTCTCTGCATATGCTATAGGTAAGCTGGTAGAAAATACTTTTTAGCATGAAGCACTACTGTTGTACCATTAAATGGTTGGTTTAATAAAATCATAAATAAAATAAAATCCGGTAACCTACTTTATAAAATAAAACACTCTCATTGTTATGTACAAGAAGTGTATATTAACATTATAGAATTAGTTAATAAATCTGATTTTTTTATATATAGTTTGTCCACCTATAGCTAGTTTCACTAAGTGACGACAAGTATTTCATTACAGACAAAACATTTGCAGGTATGATATTACATAATCTGTTTTGATAGACATTTCATATTTTGCATTGGGAACATCCATTCATTCGACAAATTCGTAGTCGTAAAGTAATCGCAACTAGCACATCACAGTAGCCGCCGTTAAATCGAACGTAAGCATGAAACAGCGCCACAAACGTCAAAAAAGCTTTAATTTATATCCACTATTTGGAATACGGAAATTTCGTGGATTCTTCACTTCGTGCTTGATACTTTGAAGCTATTAATACCACCCACGGAAGGCTGCAAGATTTGTGTCAGGTATAAAATAAAGTGCTGTTGGTTGGAATAGACAAACAAATAACATGTTGGTGTCTCGAGAAGAAAATAAAACTTTTTATTCTTGTATAGATTATCTAGAGCGAAGTTTTTAGGTTTTTTTTATAAGATGCAAGTAAACAAGCATGAAGTCCACCAAGTTACCATCAGTAATTACCTAAGTGGCTAATGCCGTCCATGAACATCGGTAAAACACCCACAGACCAGATAAGGATCCTATCTGAGGTTGCTACCCCTTGTCTCCAGAATCAAACTATAGAGGGTTCTAACACTTTAATATATTTATAACTTGATTATGATAAACTACATTTTTTAAAGTTTTTTTCATCGTCATATTTTTTCATTAAAATCCAGCTTTGAGCTCCAGCTAAAGAATTGATCGATGAATTAATTTTCTCAATTGATTACATAGCGTCGCTTAAGTTCTAACACCGCGGAACTCAAACTGATAACTTACCGTAATAACCGTACCGTAAAAAATTATATCATTTATATATTTGTCGCAAATCAATAGAGATTTTATTTTTAAAACGTATAAAAAGAAAGCTCCACTATCCCGAACCTACTTAACAATATAAGTTCGCTACAATACATTAAATGGGAAATTATTCCTGTCCTAAATATTTGCTTGTTTTGAGTTACGCGGTGTTAAAATACGAGCGACGCTAGATATATTATGATAACATCTTTTTTATATTTGCTTATCTGACAGAGAACAAATTTGTAAGAGATATCCGTGACACAAGACTATATAAATATTTTTTATTAGTTTTTGTAATTGTGGATTAAAGCTGTCATAACATCCCACGGGTTTCCATCTCCACAATGAACATTAAATAACTTCTAATTAAGCTTGCGTACTGTGTAATTTGAATACAAATGTTGCTAATTACAAAGATGACAGGGCAATTAAAACGGTATCTCTATGATAATCTTGGAACAAGTTCTGATATGCAGCAATATGATCGTGGGGTTATATCTTCGGTTCATTAGGCGATAATAGCAAGTGTAGCGATATTTCAACTTCTGTAATGTACCTACTTAATGATCGTATGGACTCAGTACTTAATAAAATTACTGTAGAACGAACATCATAATTTTAATTGGAATAATTCATTACGATTATCAGACTATGTGAAATAAAGTAATGTTAGAGATATGATGCTCAATGAAGTTACTTCTGTTCAAATTACACGAACACAAACGTACGTACACGGACGTAAATTGTAGCACACATAGTTAAGGTAACAATCAATTTAGTAAAGAGTTTCAATTCATTCAATAAACACAATACATGAAGAGTGGAATAACCAGTTCAGATTGATCAGGGAGGTACCACGGTTATACCTATTTCCAGAGTTACGTAATTCATGCGTTTCGTTGAAAGGGTATAGTGTAGATACCGGCTGACTTAAACACGAGGAGACCATCACCGTCCTCAGGAGTGGCAACGCATCTATAATCGACTTCTAGTAGAACCTCTGTTCCGTGTGAAGTTGGTTAAAGTTTTCCACTGAACAGTGATCACCTACCAGCAGGTGTATGCTCGTTTGTTATTCAATTTTATAAACTAAAGAATTTTTATCCGAGTATTTAAATAAAGAATTACCGCTATATCTTTTCTCATTTTAAAATGTGTCATCTTTTATGCAGAAACGCCTACGTTGGCGTAAACGTTGCACCAATTTGTGTCGTAAAGCAAAAGTGCTCTCCGCTGTGTCCTAGTTTGAAAGCTGGAGTAACTGGAGACATGCGAGCTATTTTCTTTTTCTATAATTATTTTTGATAGCTAGCAGCCCGTTTTTTATTACTGCTGAGTATAGGTTCCTTCTCACAATTTGAAGCATCTACACTGCTATTTCATTGTTGAAGGAATGGTTTAGTCGCCAATACATGTCGGAAGTTTTTATACTTAAAACCTGCTGTCCGATGCATCGCGAATTAAAGCTCAAAAGCTTGTAGGTATATGGGCCACTAACGATCACCCATCCAATTCCCGACGATCAGTTACGAAAAATTCTTCTATTAAGCTATATTAATAGGTACAACAATATTGTTTTGAACATACACATACATAATATTGTAGTGAGAGGGCATGAACATACATAATCATTTTTATTGTTATAATGCTAAATTAAAGATACTGCTATATAGCAAATCACCTCTCAAGCCCCAGCGAATGATAAAATACATTTTTTCTTATAAAAAATTGGCGACATTCTACTTTCTGAAATAATAAGACGTGGCGTCGGTCACAAGGGAAATTTTTCATTGAAATTAGAGCAGGAACACGGTCGGACATTAATCAAGTCTGGGAATAAGGGATAGAAAATTTAATTAGATGAGACTTTGAATGTATTTCACTTTAATATTTTTAATGGAATCTCATGGCGTGAAATTTGTTAAGTAATATTGACGAACTTCATAGACTAATAGTTAAAACTCTTATGAATCACATTTTTTATTTTTCTCTTCAGTTAGAGACAGTTTTTATAATGTTTCACCACGAACGGGTTCATAGGTCATTTCATAAATATTTTCTGCAAGATTCGTATTTTCAGATTTAAAAAATAATAGTATAGTATATAATGTAGATATTCACAGACCACACTGTTAGGTCATCTGTTTTTTCTTCGGGTCCCGCCTAAGCCATCTGTTCAAATAGATTATAGGTATATTTATTTTGGGTAGGTGTATGCCGGATGTACGACTCTGGTCAGACTTTTAAGAGGATCGCCGAGCCAAGCTGTTTTTTTTATAATTTAGGTAATATGATCACCAAATGAACACAACTGATGATAACATGTGTGCGTAATAGTACTTAGCCAGTGATAGAACTTAGAACCATCTGCGTTTATCGGTGATAACTGCACCGCTGCGGGCAGTTACTGCGGCTGTCATTTGAATAGGAATTTTGCTTGAAATTTAATTTTCTCACAAGTAAATATAACAAGGTCCTGATAACACGCACTGTATGCCAGTACGTTAACGTAAAATTCAAGTTGGTAGGGGAAACAGTTTTACGACCGCGCGCCCTCCGGTTTAGTCCAGCTTGATTCCTTGATGATGTAGAATATGATACAAGAACAGATAAAACGTATACTTTGATAAAATTGGTTTGTAATCAAATTTTTGAGCTACTTAACTTAATCGTATCGAATGCATTGATTTAAATTCCACTGATATCAATAAAATCCTACCAACAGCTTTAGATAAATGTTATAGGTAATACTAAGTTATTATAATACTGTTAATAACATATTAATATGAGTCCACCATGATAAATTTAATTATGTTACACTTTTTCAATGTTAGTACACAGACTAAATTAAAAAAGAACGACTCACTTTATTATGTAAGGCTGCACATTTTATTCGTCTAAATGTGAACTTTACGGTAGTAGTATCTCATTTTTACAGATATACTACTTAAAGAAGAATGCACGGGCGTCTTGAGACATCCCCCCAGGGCTCGCTGCAATTTTACGAGCGGCTGCCCTTAGCGCGGTTCCAGCCCTTGCAGTAAGGGTAACCACACACTAGTCATTAAATGAACAATGTGCGAAATATATAAGATAAATCTTTAAATATGTAGAGGTAAAAATATGTTTTTTTGTGCATCTGATTTAGGTACTATATGACTTAGGTAAGAAAATCGTTCTTGGTGTTCAATGGAACAGTAATTGTTCCCATTTTTCTATACCAGTTCGATATATGCATGTCATTTATATGTAATATGTATAATACACCCATAATAAAATTATAAATTACTTGCGGAAATATTGGTTTGTAGAAACTTTTTGTCAAATCAAAAAATATATTCTAATTTAATAATTGTACCTAAATTCCTAGAAACTGAAAAAAGTTACTGGATATTGTATTGAATCTCCAGCTTATTACGTTTGCAATGTTCTGTATGAATAGAGTGAGACCTGGTCACCCTACTTGCACGCACCACAATCCTTCGGCAACAACACAATGAAAATATATTCCAACGTAATCCCAGCCTCCTCTGGCTGTTTTATCCAATGTTTCAGGAATTTTCACTGCATTTACTCGAAATGGAGTTCAGAATTTGTTCCCGTTGTTTACTGTTTTCATTTCAATATTTTTGCCGAAATGAAATATAATATTTCGTTTACAAAGCATATCGCAAAGTTAATATTTTTTTCGGCCAAATTAAACTACGAAACGAGTAGTATTCATGTTGGCCGTCATTTCATGGGTACCGCGTTTGAATTCAGTGGTAGTATTGCCTCAGGCGAACATCAAGGCGTTCTTCCACCTTTATGATTGAACATGGGCACAACACACATTAATACGAGTGTAAAAATAAACGGAATTAGTCGGTATGCGCGTAAATCATACGATTGATTAAATTTTTCGTGAGAAAGTGTATCGGCTATTACTATATCGACGTATTTAGACCCACTGGCGTATCTACATAAAATCTCCATCATACTTATCCCTAAATACGATTTCCCATTTATCATCATATAGGGTTTTATCGTTTACGTGACGAAGATTTATTATCCCATAGGTTATAGCTATAAATATAAAAAGAGCGGCCCAATTATGCATCATTTATATGGCCTCATGCATATAAATCAAAATAATCACAGTGTAAAGTGTTAATAACAGAAGAGATGCCGACTCGGCAACGTGACGCGACACTTGATGGCAAAGCTAATCTAGATGTAATCTATGCTGATAAAGAATGAACTTGCAAACTACTTTTACTACATTTGACTCCTATTTAATGGAAGTGGTAAATAAGCTAATTCAAATGGGTAATTAACTAAATTACCTATTTATAATTTATTACCGTTTTCAGCTAAATGTCGGCGCTCATATTGGCATAGTTTACGTCGTGATTTAGCTAAATATATTGTGTAGAGCGCCGACTTCAGGGCTATGTACTAAACCAACATTTATTTTAATTATTTTTTACTTTTAAGTGGCATGGAAGTCGGTTTTTGTTTTTTGTTAAAAATATTTTTATTTGTTTTAATTTTGAATTAGGCCTGTGAATATCTAGCTTAATTAAGCTCTATGCTAACATAAGATTTATACATGGGTACATTAATTTCAGATTCACTCAACTATCAACGGGCGTAGTACATAGGTAGCTACGGATTGAAATGTAACTTGAGAGAAAATATAATAATTTAACATTCATTAAGTTCGGACAGCAATTTAATAGCTTTTATAGCTTCAATTATATAAGAAGATTAATTTCTTTAATCCACCTAAACATATATAAATCTAATATAACATGATAGCTTATTTTAACTTGATCCAAAATATATAGATAAAATATTTTACCCGGAACTGATGTTTTATAATGTAAAATAAAATGTATGACAATTAGACGCATAAGACGTATTCCATTTTTATACTAGGTAAAGATAGGCGGGGCTCCAGTCCTCAATAATGGTTGTGGTCACAGCTACCCGAAAACAGAAATTTGGCAGCGAAAAATAAATTCAGGATTTCGATTTGGAAACAGAATCAAGAAAACCGATCAGGATCCCGAACGTACGCAGCCTCACTTTGGTTTTTGTTTCGCTACGAATTGCTATAGATACGTACAGACTGTTAAAAGTAGAACAATAAAAAAGACAAACGTAGAGTGAATATCGTACTTCTAATTTTTAATTATTAGCAATAGTTGTTCACAGCATGCAGACGACCACAATCAAGCATGAAGATGTCACCCGTCTACTTACCTAGATTTTACGGTCGTGAGTCGTATGGTTCAATTCAACTATTAGGGTCAGCGTAAACCGTAGCGTAATGCCTACGCCAGGCACCGACGAATGAAACGGCTTGAATCGATTGCGCCGAAGACAAAGGTTTCAGGCACGGAACATTCTAACGAATCGATCAGGAACGAAATTGCTTTTTGGGTCGGAACGGATTTACGGAACTCAAAATTTAAATTAACATTATCGTTCTGTGGTATACTTTAGTGTATAAAATAATATAAAGTGATTGTTTGTATTGATTACACCACATAACTAAGAAAGAAAATAAATTATTTTCTCTTTCCCTTAAAAATTCTCTTTGAATGTTGATAACCAAACTACTATCGTTGCGCAAGGCGTTTTGTTATAAGGAGAAGAAGCGAAAGAAGCTGTATAACAAATATCATTTCCGTAATAGTTTGTTGTACATAAAAGTGTTCTAATGGAATATGTTTGTACTTACTTTTGTACAACTCTGGTGCTCGGATAAGATTAATCTCAGTTAATTTATGTTAACAAAGTGATCTTACGAAAAACAATATAAGAATTTTAAAAATGTTTACTACTCGAAGACAGCAAAATTACAGGTTCAAAGCCATTGCACTTATGAAATTGGAGGTAGTTCTCAATTACATGTTTCAAGCGTAAATTACGTTGTTTGAACTTCCTTAACTTTGTTCGGATGTCCCACGATATGCTATCTTATTCCCAGGTGATTTGGTTAATTACATGCTGTGATGCTCAATTTTATTATGACCCGACATGCCTTGTTACTGGAGTTTCTTAGATAATGTGTTGAAAAGTTCGAACATGAAGCGACGAATAAATCAGTCATCGGCAGATCAATGGGCTGAAATACAACCATAATATCACTTAAGTCCATCTAAACCAAGGTTATGAGGGACACCTTATATTTGTACGCATGTCCTATTTTATTATGATGTATTACAAATCAATAATTTAAAGATTAATGAATATGTCATGAGGAAACATAAATGACAAAAAGTTTTTTTGTGTTTTCAAACATGTACAAAATGTAATATTGTCCTATGATGCTGGAAATATATCCTCGTGTAGTCTAAGGAGAGACTTTTGCCTAGTGATCAGTGATCAAATTTATTATAAATATGTAAAATCTTTTATTTATTTAGAGATTTTTTAGGTTAAATAAATCTATTCATGAATAATTGTTTTATGTATTGAGGTTATGGGAAGGTAAATAAGCATACAATGATTTAGATTCCACTGGGAGCTTTACTAGTATAATAGAACGATCCGTTTTTGCAGTTACTCGAGCGTAACGTTTGTACCGAGTCACATATGGCATGCGCGTGCGCATTGAACTCGGTACGCACGCTGCGCGCATTACTTCATATTAGTACCGTAGTTCTGATTAATCTTTATAATCTTTTGTAGTCGAATAGATAACTTTATACGTTAATTTTATTTTATATTTTCATTCAAGAAATACTTTTGGTGGTCTAAGAAGAAATACATAGAAATATAGAAAGAAACAAAATTAAAGCCGCGATGTACCACAGAAAATTTCAAAATATTGATTAAAATACTTTGCAAAACACTACAATCGTTTTTTTTTTCAATCCCTCCCTAAGATAGAAATCGTATATTTGTGTCGGTACCTAATATTTCAAAGCTGTATATTGGGATGCAAGCATGCGTGGCCACGTAGTAGTAGTAACCAAGTGCTCGTATTTTACTTCTTATAAACGTCAGATGCATGCATGCAACAGATTTTTGTTATTTCGCATGTGCGCTCCTAGAAGTTATCCAAGCGTCCGAGTACACCAAGTAATTCGTTCCGTTCATAATTGAATATAGTGTATAGCGATAGAATTCCATATTTAATACTTGTATGGCCGTTATAATCCACTTTGATTCTCATATTATTTCGTTTTTGCTTCGTTACGATTATTTAATAGAAGCAAGTGAGAAAAAATGATTGTCATAAAATACTTAGATATAGGTAGCTGATATTTAAGTATTTTTTAATAATTTGGAAGTAGCAAACGAGCATGCAGTCTACCTGATGGTAAGTGGCAACTGCAGCCCATGAACATCTGTAATCAATCCCAGATAAGATCACAATCATAACTGAGGTTGACCACACATGCGTTGCCACCCCTAAGGGATAAGTTGGAACGGATAAGTATGTCTCCCTTATTACACCCTTCGAACTAGAACACAGAAGCGCTCTAAACAGTTCGGTTAATAGACAGAAACAGGTATGGCGGTGACGCCGCCGGAGTCGAATCACAAAGGCTTCGACCTACTACTATTAATATGATAGAAATATGTATAACAGTGGTGTCACCAGACCCAAAAATACAAAAGGTTGATAGAGATACAAACCATACAAAACCATAAAAAAAATACATTAAAATACATTAACGAAATGCTTCCATCCTAAAACAACGGTACACGGCGATGCTTCAAAATGTAAATGTATTTTTTTACATTTGTTTTGATGTTATTTTCCAACGTATTTCAATTCCAGGTAATTTACAGCAGAATATCCTTTCAGTAATTCTGTTTTCTGGCCACTAGTGACAGTGAAGGCTTCATTACTTATGTCTTTTCATTAAGCAGCCGACAGTTGGAGTCGTACGCTTCATGGAGCACTTCAAAGAATTTCTTATCCACTTCAGTATTAACTGGGAACTTCAATTTGCGTTTTTATGTCCTTAGTTCAGTATTTTTTTATTATTCATTTTTCTCGTTATTTTTAAATACCTTTCTATGTATAAAGGTATACTTTTATTTTGATTTCAAGATTTCATTTATACAGTATTTTTGTTTTGTCATCCCCTTTTGATTCTATTTAATATGACTAACATACTATATAATCATTTCATTTAACACAGCTGAAGCGATATTATCATTGCTTTTTTTAATGGTTTGGAAGAAGCAAACGCGCATGCGGTCCACGTGATGGTAATTGGCCACTGCCGCCCGTGGACCACTGTAATTAACCCCAGATAAGATCAAAGTCTTACCTAAGGTTGACCACAGATGCGTTGCTACCCCTGAGGACTAAGT
>DWPG01000320.1:0-10014 GCA_018251495.1 Autochton cellus | reverse complement strand
ATCCAGTGATTAGACCCGGAATTAAGGACGTGTTCAGCTACCGCAGATTTCTTCGGGTCATTCTGTTTAACTGCACTATAACAAAACGTATCGTGAGTACCCGTTGCATATTAAAATATTAAAAATAAACGATTGCAATTTTTCTGTTAAATAAATACAAGATATCTCGAATTAAATTAGGCACAAATATATTTAGTTGTTAATACAATAATACAACGAACTTAGGGATGGTTTAAACATCGGTACTTTGTAAACGGGAAATGGTAATGTTTTCTTATGAAGAGTGAATTTGTGAATCTTCAAAACTCATACTATTTGTACAATTTTACACCATTATCAAATGAAATACAGACTTCGCTACACGATACTGTCTGTGTATGCTATGTTATTTTTCGTTTTACATTTAAATATTTTGTAAATAGTAGTAGTAGCTTATCGATAGTATCGTTATTTTCAGGAACGCAAAAAGTCTTGTTTAGTGATTTGTAGCGAATTAATACAGATTTTTTCATATAACATTAAAAGGAAAGCTATCCTAACGTTAAAATATGAATTCGCTACAAAACATTAAATTGTTTTTTGTCCTAAATAGTTGCCAGTTTTACGTTTGAGTAGCATTCCACTTAACATAATATGAAAAATTAAAGATGTTTTGCTTATAGACGGACAATTTAATTTTATTTATTTGTATTATTTTTGCGATCTTAAGACATCCAATTCTCAGGCAGTCAGATGTAGACTGGTCGAATTGGCTATCCAAGTTATTATTGTTACCATAATAGAATTGAGTTCATCGACATTATTTTTGTTCCTAATTTCACCCTCTTTCCGTAAATTTGGCGCTATTGTCAGATACTTTACAAAAGGGCTTAGAAATGATGTGCAAAGGTTCGCTCTTACAAACTTTTGTGAAGTTTGGACAAATTTTCTTGACTACGATAAGTGAATTTTCATAATTTGAAAAGAGCATTTGTTTGTTTAACTGTTGTTTGTAACTTTAAGGGTATAATGTTAATTTAATAATTATTGGATTTTCGTATAATTGTTGTTGTAAGCTATGACCAAAATTTATACTTTTAGATTTGCTTACATAATTAAAATGATTTGAAAGGTGTACTACATACATAACAAGACTTACACACATATATTTTTACTATTTCTATAATTCGGACGTATATATCTTGACTTAATTGATGTATAAAATAAAGATAGTACTTCGTACGAATTATATACAAACGATTTATATAAAAACTCGTTGTTTCGCATAATCTCAGTATTCTAGACTGTTCGCTAAGCTTTATCCAACCTCCGGGCAATTGTACTTTTAATACTACTTTTATAGTTTGCGCAAACATTTTGTTGTTATTTGTCCTGTGATAACAAGATATTACGTTATAGTACGTTGTTCTGCTACTTCCAGGTAACTACCATTCCACCTGCCTTCCAGTTAGGCTGCGTTCACATAAGAACCGATTGTACTGCATTTATCTTTAAAATTATTAAGAAATATTCCCAACTATTTGTTAGTTTTTTCATTAATTTTTATAACAATTTAAACAATTTTCCAAAAATAATTACATTTTTATAAATAAAGTTACGGCCATATTTTGATAAATATTCTGGCATAACCGTATTCATATAACAGAATTGTTTTTATTCAAATCTTAAGTTATAATACGTTTCATAATTGAAAATTCAAATGATTCAGTAAAGTAAATTACAACAGTGACCAAACATTCAATAATATCATACAACAAATAATCTATCAGCTTAGGTTTAATTTACATACCTTTATCTGAACAAATATAGCCGGTATACCTCTACCCGACTAATTAAGCACATCGGCAAAAGTTACGAAAAAGTTCATATTATGAAGTTGTGCATAAAATGAGCCGAGTATTTTTGCGGGCACATTTTCGAACTGACGGCTTACGGACTTTTTTAATCCAGCACTGCTCTGTTATCTGCCCTGTACTTTGGTTTTTGTGACGCTTTTATGTTGAGTTTCATGACCGAACTTGTATTGGGAATACACTCATTTTTACACAATGTTCACATTGATCTTAAACTGAAATGGATAATTATGGTCGTGAAATAAAAAAAAAATGTTTTTAAATACAATAACTTCATAATCTACTGTAACAGTACAAATTTTTAAATGTCAGTCTGTTTGTTTCGGGTAATCTTCAAAATACTTATTTTGACGGAACTCTCACGGTAAGATAGCTGATGGTATAAGGCGTAACTTAGGCTACTTTCATTTTTGAAAAAGATTTATGGCCAGTTATCATTTGCTATATATTAAAGTAGGATACCACTTTAACTTAACTTAACTTTCAAACACACACCAAGTAAGAAACATAAAATATAAATTAATCTTGACTACACATTTAAAGTTCTTCACTACATTCAACTAAATATTATAATATGAATAATAAGTATGATAATTATACAAACGACTGAAGTTTAATACCAATATTAAAACAAAAGCGCTCTCGTGTATAACATGTCGTTTTATTAGCTCCGCGGCTAAGATGTTTTATGAGATAACATTGTGTTCATTCAAGAGGTTAACTTCTGTTTGCAGAAAACTTGGTGCTCGCTGAGAGGATTTATTAATGCTTGGCTTATAATCGTCTAACGTGGCATTTGTTATGTATTTTTCCTTAGCTTTTGTACTGTGGGATTTTTAAGCTTGCGTTTTCTTTAGTTATATTTGTTTTGTGTATCAAGTGACGTATTTTTACGTGATTGCGTGAGTGAATGCCTTATACATTAAATATCTTCGGATTTGTATCCCATTTGCTCAACTTGCCACTCTTTTTATGTTTCATAGGTTACTGGGTACGAGTAGATATAAATTAAACGTCGTTTTGTTTAAATTGCCGTATAACCATTAAAAGTAGAGTGGTGGTTGGTAAAGTTATGAACCTATTAAAAATGATTACAAATACTTTTTAACTAGTTAGTTCCTAGTGTGGGCTTTTTATTTATTTAATTAATAAACGTTAAATAGCACCTGAAATTTACGTGATTTTATCATGTTTAATATGGTACTGGAAGCATAAAATCCTTTACATAGAACACTTAAGGCAGAATCTTGTCGAAGCGACCGCAGCTAATTAGTGCTACATGCTACAAACCTCAAACAAGTACTCGAAGCTTAAGTGATGTGCTGAAGTGCAGTTAATAAACTAACTGCTACAAACTTCTTCTTGTAAATAAATAAACTATTAGGTAATCGTATTATAACTGAGATAGCTTCATTAAGGTGTTTGGAATAACTTAAAAACTCCTTTTATTTTCTCTACATCAAGAACATGCCACATTTGATTAAAATATTCACTTTGTTTTGATATTTTGAATATTTATTACAATTGAGTTTAATTTATTATACTATTCCTTTGTAAAATAGATGAAGTAACCAAATATTTATCTTTGTTTGTGTCCTTAACAACTTTCAATTTGATTCTTTTTTTTTTTTTATAAACGCATAAGTTTCTCAATTCGCCATAAAATTCTGTTTGTGATTATTATTAATTAGTATTTTCTAATGTTTTAGAAGTAAAATATTACGCTAGACTTCCTAGACATCATAAATTACAACATAGTGAAAACCTCAATTGATTAACCACTTATCTTCATTATTAACCATCCCACAGATTAAATTATAGTCCCACAAGTGGGCATGGGGTTCTTCTCAGAGTGAGGAGACCATTAATCACTATGCTATGCTATGCTTTTTAAAGGTGGTAAAACTCTGTGGTTCGACTCCGGCGGTACCACCGCCACACCTATTTCTGCCTAATAGCTACAGCGTTAGGGGCTGCTGTGTTCTGGTATGAAGGGTGTTGTAAGGGAGACATACTTTTTTCTGTCAACCTTAGGTAGGACTTTAATCTTATCTGGGGTTGATTACATATGTCTATAGGCCGATGGGCGGCAGTAGCCACTTACCATCAGGCGGACTGCATGCTCGTTTGCTACTTCATTATTTAAAAAAACCATGACGTATAGAGTAAAAGTTATTATATAAATAACATATGTATATCATATCTGTATAGTTTATTGAAATTTAATTGTATGCAAATAAAATCACATACTTTAAACTACAAATATACTGTCATACTGTAATTACCATAATAACACCACCTACGTTCATAAATTAAAGCTCTTTTTTAAAATGGTTTCCATTTTATTTGAATACAACTGAAATTTAATGACTGGTAGAACGACAAATGATAAATCCCGTTCATTTTACATTCGACTAAAACAAATGAATGTCCACTAGACTGTACCAATTTTCCGGTGGGGAGGCGCCGGATTTTCCACAAAAGCTTTCTATGGGTCCAATGTGTGAAGCGGTTACAAATTTAAGCCAAATAATTGAATGTTTAATTGTAAGCCGTATTACGTTGCAGTAAGCCACGGGTCGATTACATTAATTTGCGTCGGAATCGCAGTATTGCGGGTTAGCGCCCTCTAGCAATTTTAAACGCAAAACCTTTCACGCAAAACGGAATGTGCCTGTCGACGTCACTGTGACAAAGGGCTAACTGCAACGAACGCCGCGGTATAAAGGTGTAGCCGGCCGTGAAAGTAGACGTTTATTTAGTGTCTTATTTCTTTTTATGCGGACCTCGTAGAACGAGATGTTTTATGAAATTGTTTTTCCGGAACATTAGCCAGTCCTAATTATGGTCCCGCTTGAACTCGAGCCCAATTTTCCTGGACGTTTTCACGTTGACTATGACAAAGTGGGCACGGTTGGAGGGAAACAATTTCATGTAGAGGTGGGCTTATTAGTACTGAGAGTAATGCGAATTTATCTCGTAATACTCTGAGAAATATACTGGCTTCTTATGTGCTCGTGTCTTGTTTAATTTTCTGCTGTTGCTTCTGTGGGCAACATTTTATGACCAGTAACAACACTAACAGTTGAAGATTAAATGGTTCCTTTCTTTGCTTTTTGCGGTTAATTTTTGTCTTATTCTCTTGTATTCTTGACTTCTATAATGAAGTTTTGTTGTGGCAGTGCTGTATTGTCTTGTAAAAGGACATTTAAAGTTACTCAAACTGCATGTTCAATTGATCCTGTAAGTACATTTTCACATCGATACATAGCGATAAGGTGGACGGATCATCTAACGAAAAGTCTGCTGACTGCTATCTGCTAGCTACGGACAATTGCAAGGCTTACAACTATGAAAGATAGATTCTTTACATTTTTTAGAAAAGATCCCAGTCATTCGTAGTACCCCATTTCTAATAACTTAGAAGAAAGTTCGTTCCACATCTTGCAAGTACGCGGTAAGAAAGAACGCGCATATAAAATTGCGATAGACCGCCATTTGCCCAAGTCCATAGAATAAAGTTAATGGAATCTCATCCCTCAGCATCATACATGAAAAAGCACACACACATTTCATACAAAATTTCTGTAATAAAGCATTACTAGAGTATTACTTCTTCACAGCCCTTTCTCGCCGTGAAGAAACCTTCAATCTTATCAAGCACTCAATTGGCCATAGAACTTGTAACCAGCTCTGAAGTTAAACAACTTGTTATCATTACCATCGTTACAATAAATTATCGCATTACATCTCCGAGTTACACAATTGATGGTGGCTCCGAGTCACGTATGGAGTCCCTTTGGGCGGGGAAATGAAATAATTTGTCTTAGTGAGGGTGCATGTCATATTTATACGAATACGGGGTGAACGAACTTCATATTCGCTGTGTTCAGTGTACATTTAAAGTGTAACTAAACAAGGGTTTTTTAAAGCACAGACATTTTTATAAGCGTATACCTAGGGTCAGGAACACCTCGGAGAATATTATGAAGAACTGTCAGGCACGAAGATTCCCTTCGTCATTAAGGCAAGTAATAATAAAAATCTCGTTTCAATCCCTGTTTTTTATTCAACGTGTGTTATATTATCTAAATTGGGACAAAACGTTTCAATTCTCACAAAGGGGACATCTTCAAACGAATTTGGTGAGTAATGGTCCAATCTTACTCAAATATAGCACATACGTGAAAATTGCCAATTCTTCATAATAAAGTCGTCTACGAATGATGTAACATTTTTCTCCGCGTAAGTCCTACAGAGATTTCGTAGTATATTATTTCAGGAGTAAGACATCTTCCTTTACATTATTTTAAATAAGCCCTGACATATTGATGACAGTTGGTATTATTTTCAATTTTATTAAGTTTTTTACAGACAGGTTATTTTTTTACGGTAATCTTAATGCCGAGACCAGCTTTACAGATTAAATTGATTAATCTGTAAATTCAATTCCTTAAAATAAACCCTGGTATATATAACCGTATATATTATTAAAAAGTTCAACAAATACCAGTTCATTCGTCATTATCATACAATTAAACAATAATACATCTTTATTCACTAGTTTTACATTCCTTCATTTTCATGACTTTTCAATAATCTCTCAATATTTATGATAATTCACAATTCCAAACAAGACTATTCCAAAAAAAAATACAAGAAGTATTTAATAGATCGTAAATGATAGACGTAAATGATCAATAACCTGCGAATTATATAAGCTGTACATGAATCGCCATGATATGATCATTACACTAAATTATATTTGTTTCTCGACGAAATTCTGCAAAGTATTAAAAAAACATACTTCATTAAAATAAACCCTGTAGCACACATAATTCAATTCAATTTCTCGAGTAAATTCAGCAAAGTAAAGCCAACCGAATACAGAGCTACTATAATTATTTAGCTGCTGAACTGAAGCACTGCGCTGCAAGTGACTGTGTCACTTGCAAGTGCTTGCATTGGGGACTGTAATACTGTGCACAGCCACCCAAACGCATTGTCATACCATGCGTTACTAATGTGTAGACAGGGGAAGCTTAAATTATATATTTTCCTGTATTACTGGAATATGTACGTTTATTGTGTGTAATACATAAATTGGAGTATAAGTTAAATCTATTTTCACGACAGTTTATAATTCCATATGATTTCTACGTTTCTCTCATTTATAATCAAAGTTTACTTTTAATAAAAAGTACTTGCCGGCATTCGGATAGGCTGATAATATGCTAAATAAATATTTAGATTAATAATTCAAGAATTTTATTATTTATTATCATAATAAAAATAAAAATAATAATATATTTGCCACTAAATTCTTTCGATTAAACTTCTAAAAAAAAATACATACAGACGAACATAGAACCTCTCGTTTTCGAGGTCAGTTTAACACAATAATAAATAGAAACAAAATTTACTAAACCATCATAAATAACAATAATTTAACTTTACTGCCAAATTGAAGGTCCAATAAATCCTGCCCTCGAAATTCACAGTTTCCATTCGGATATGATTTTTCGGTCACAATTTGAAACACTGGTAATAAATCGTCATATCGTTCAACCTGTCAGTATATGACTCTAAGTGAATATAGTGCAGTGGCTTAATTTTATTTATTGTCACGTTGACTAGTTCACTGGAATTGACCGTGATACCACACTGATATTGTGTAGGTTCGTGTCTCACTGCCTGCGAGGAAATTACGACTAGTAAATCCATCCATGTTTAAAAAAAAAGCTTAGGCCTCGTGGATTAACCGTGATACCACACTGATATTGCTTAGGTACGTGTCTCACTGGCTGCGAAATTTTGCAAAAGCTGCTAAACAGCAACTAAGGCCTCGCTGTATGAATTAAGGCTTATAA
The DNA here is from genome assembly GCA_018251495.1 of Autochton cellus. Lineage (NCBI taxonomy): Eukaryota > Metazoa > Arthropoda > Insecta > Lepidoptera > Hesperiidae > Autochton > Autochton cellus. The sequence goes on along the minus strand of DWPG01000320.1, from coordinate 2,291 downwards.
TATTAGGGTCCGAGGTTCAAATTTCAAGCACGCACGTCTGACTTTTAGATATTAAAGATAGAAATTACATAAGCTTTAATGGTGAAGGAATGCAAGGAAGCCTACAAGCCTGACCACTTTATTGACATAGGTATTTTAAAGCAGGTACGTCTTAAAATAGCTATAATAAATACATCGTTCTTTTTTAATATGTACAAATGTTTAATTCATGCATAAGTTATTTCTTTAGATATTATTATATATAATGTTGTTTTTTCCTCATACCAGTATATTATAGAGAACGCGTAAAAATAAAAATGTCGCCATTTTGGATTAGGTACATATTCTAAAACAAGTCTGTCTATATTAGAAGATAATAAAATTTAATATTATACTTTGTTGCAATTAGTTATATCAATTTCCTAAAATTAATCTTGTTTAATTAACTACTCGCTACTAGTCTGTAATAGGAGATGTGCCTTTTATATAATTTTGAGCATTAATGATTCGACAAAATAAGCGTGAAATCATTTACCAGTAGGTATTATTTATAATTGGAATAGTAATTTATAGGTACCGCGTTAAATATACTGAAAATGATATATACGAGGATTGTAGTGGGACCAATAAATTATTATACAAAATTATAGTAAAAATTTATTTATCTCTACAATTTACAATGTCTTACAATTTAAGCAACAAACATACAAGCTTATTTCAAGTGGCAAATATACCTGCATTTGGAAAAAGTAGGCACTCTGAAGACGTTTGTTGAACGTTTCATAATATAATCTCTGCCGCAATATATCATTTAAACTGTAACACAACACTAATATACGAACATCCATTTTAAAGAAGAAATAGTCGAGGCGGTACTGTAATCTCGATCTCTTAAAGAGATTTTCTACGTCATAAACCTTAAAAAACCTTAAAGAGTTTTTCTACGTCATAAACCATTAACCCGTATGTAAATTAACAACCACTAGATAGGCATCCTCAAGTTACATACAAAGACACAAATCCAGCAACTTTAACTATATGAAATTTACGTATAAAGACGAAGGTTCCCTACTCTATTATGTAGTATTGAAAATAAAAGTTTACACGTTCCAAAACTATAGGTTCTGTTACCTTTCAGTTGTTTAAACAAAGTAGCATGCGAGCCCACGAAACCTTTTACCGACCTCCTGAGGGACGGGATATAAAGCGATTGAAGCAAATCCGCGCAAGATTGAATCCAGAAAGTTTCCTACTACTGTGTCAAAAAACTTATAATTCCGCGTACAGTTCGTCTATTGAATTCCCTCGTTATTTATCGTTGGCGATAAAATAATATTAATCCCGTGGGGATTGCGCTTGGATTTTATTCTTCTACCCACAACTCGGAACTTCCAAAATAACCCCAGATTATTGTCCGCGTTGAGCGTAATGGGGATATTCCGTGGCTCTTAAGTGGCAAGCACGTGGATTAGTGGTCATCATAGTAGGTATAAAGGTGATTCTGGAGTCTCGATCCTTGGTTTATCAAATATTTAATCATTCATCCTAAATGCTCGAAGTTTCTAGCTTTTATTAAAACTACTTTACGTTTCAATTTACTTCATATTAATTTAACCCAGTATTTCGAAAAAAATGGTATACGTTAAATATCCGCGTTTTTTATATGATTGAAGTCACTAGCGCCCATGGACATGTTTGACCAAGTATAGAACAAAAAGTTTTACCACAAACCGACTATAGATAAGTTGCCACTCCCAGGACTAAGATGGTGGCCTCTTAATATGTAACGCAGCCGACATCCACACTCCTCCTCCGATACACTACAACTGCTACACGGTAGAAATAGGTTAATAATATATTGTTACATACTCTCAAGTTCGATCTTCGGATTCTTCTGATCTTTGTGTATCCAGAGCAACCACAGTAAAGGAAATCCCAGTGTGGGCCTTATGCGTGTAATCATAGTCAGTCAATATTTACATTTATATTTAAATCTTATCCATACTAATCTCGCTGAATCTTATCAGGTCCAAGTAGTAATCAGCTGTGGAAGTTTCTGTGCGTAAGAGGGATTATATTTTCGATAGCTTAGCGGAGGGCAGCGAGCAATAAATAGAGGAATAGTTAGAGGTAGGGAGAGCCCCAAGTATTCGAGTATGAGCAATCTTGAAATTTGTTATGGTTTCATAAGAAATATGCGTTTGAAATTCCCATGGGAATCATTTTTGTGCATTGTTTGATTAAACTACACTTGTGATGCAGAAATGTGTTCGCGCATGACAACTATTTATTAGTAGGGACTTTTATCTGTT
>DWPG01000319.1:0-10019 GCA_018251495.1 Autochton cellus | reverse complement strand
GGGTAGCAACGCATCTGTGGTCAACCTTAGGTAGGACTTTGATCTTATCTGGGGTTGATTACAGATGTCCATGGGCGACAGCGGCCACTCACCATCAAATGGACTGCATGCTCGATAGCTACTTCCAAACTATAAAATAAAAGTCCTGCATCAACCCCAACCACAGACACGTTGCTACGCTTGATGACCGTAATGGAACACCTCACACTAATGTAAAGTCGTGTAAGTACATCGTTATATGCACTATGTAGGACAATGTATTGTATATACCTCGCAAAGTGTTAATGGCACAATCTATACTACCTGAGTACTTGCTTGTTAACTGGGCAATTAGTGCTTTTCTTTATGAAGTAAAGGTGTAGAACAGAACAGGTCGGTCATTTTAATAAAATAAAACATTTTGCGGGTAAAAGTATTCGTTAGGTTATTTCTTTGTTTCGGCAAATAACTAATGGTTATGTCGAGTAATTTTACCAACTAATTGCCCACATATTTTTTTACTTAAAAGCGTTTTTACGGACTTAACGGACATAAAAGCGAACTCATATAGTTCAACATCAACAAAAGTTGTAACAGTTATTTAAAACTATCTTTGGTTGTAGGTATTCATATAGAGACACTAAGGCTATATTTCTCAATCTCATTCAAGGCTTTTGAATTTCAATAGTCACAAAAATTTGCTGACAACTGTACCCAATACCAAACATAAAAGGCGCCCTACGTGAAGTCAATCATAGATGCATTTCTGTCCCTAATTTGAAAGATTCGTACCTATCTTTTTTTTGTTACATACTATCTTTGAATGAGTCGGAGCTGGTACTTACAGAAGTTACAATTGTTGCTGGTTATCAAGTGATACTTAGCATTCGTTGGCTACTAGCTGGACGTACAAGTTAATTTAGCTTTAAACGTGTTGTATCAAACATAACCAACAGAGGGAAAGATCTCACAGGCACTTAGCACACCGGTATACCGGTACCTAAATGAGGTAATATTAATGTCACGAAGAGCGACCGCGAGCCGGCCTTGACTTGATATTTATCAGATAAAATTCGCCCAAAATAAATAGGTACATCTAATTAATGCCCATCTTCCGAATTATCAAACACCATTATCGTCTCATTGAAATACGAATAAAAACATGTAAATAACATAAATATAATAGGTTCATTTTTTATTTCATATAATGTCTTCTATTTTGTTTAAATACTCGTTTATCAAAAAAAAATCGCATTAATAAAATCTAAAATCGTACGTACATTTGACGTCGGGTCGGTGTTCACATTTGTCATGACAAAGATATAAATGTTTTAACAAGACAAGAGAGAAAATATTTTTTTACTCTGAGGTATGGAGTGTACCTATTCTTCTTGCGACGTCGATCCCGAACTACCTCGCTCTCTCTCGGCAGCGACTATGACGTTAAACTAGGATGTCGGTACCACCGTCTCCCTGCTTAGTTATTCATTAGTGCCGTCATCAATACACAGTCAAGCAAGGTTACTATGGCAAAACTTTTTTTTAAAGAAAGTCCACGTCCGTAAAAGACTTGCTTTTGAGCTCCATGAAACATAAACTCATACAATTACGGTTAATATTCGCTTATTTGTTCCTTGTAATAATAGCGACCGGAGACGTTATTATATCTGACTATTGATTACATTAAGTTTTAAAATATACCTAGACATTTTGAATTTTATTACAAGTATTTATATTACTACGTTTTAAATAGCAATTAAGTAACGAATCAGTGTTCGTTTTACAACAAGTAAGTAATAAACACAGTAGCGGTGCATACAATTAGATGTTAATGTGGAGCATCGCGCTCGACAAGCGATCTCGTGTGCGACGGACTCGTAACCCGGTACACCGATAACAGATAACACGATAAGGCGGGTGTCCGGGCCCACGAGGCTCATTCAAGAATCGGAGTATCAAATGCACAGCAGCCCACTTGATAGGTACGTCGGGTAGACTATCACATGATAGACAGATTGGCAAGTGGTACTGCTGCCCTTGGACGGTCTGGGTAACCTCCCTAAGTTCATTCATAATTGCGTTGCCACACCTGAGAACGAAGTTGAAACGCTTCATGTAAACGGGTACTCACGATACGTTTTGTTAATTTTGCCTATATTTCGTGATTACTCGTTACATATAAAAATATTAAAATGTATCAATTCCGCGATAATCCTGGTCTAAAATCATATACCTAATGCTTCATGGAAAGTTTTATTTATGTTTGGAGTTTATATTGCCGTACATGGAATACTGTAATCAATACCAGATAGGTTTGGAGCTCTGATGAGAATACATTGAGGTAAAGTTGGAACACCTTCAAACTCCAGCAGCAGAACAACCTCGATGGCGAAGATAGTTTCACGATAATACCACCGCCCCAGAACCACGTGGGTCACCTCACGTGATTGTTCAAAATGCCTATTCCTATAAATACATTAGTCAATGTTCAATTCAATTGGATTTATTTAGGAAAAAATAATTTGCCGAGAGTCGATCCGCTCTCTTTTCAATGTGAGATTAGGTGAAATCTAGTTTGACCTCGCGTTGTAAATACATAAGACCCAATTACGCCAATTATTACCCCAACCATTAATCCCAATTACCCACTTCAGTTTTCCCTATATTTCCTCGTTTTATTTAGGGTAAAATGCATCCTTCACTCGAATCCATTCTAGCATAAGTAATTCCCCTACGATATCCAGTCTTTTGTTCCATGAATATATGAACCTCTCCCTTTAATTATGGCGGTCGCCGGCACACCTCTCGCATCTGTGATCGGCTTTTGATAGGGCTCCTGTTCTGTTTGGGGTTGTATAATATATCTATGGGGTACAGCTGTTGTTCGTTTGCTATGAATATGACGGAAAAACTGAACTGAATCAACATTTGATTTCAATTCTTCATAATTCATAATACCTACCCTATCTACCTATACTATGAAGATTTTTAAATAATGTAACGGATGGGATAATTTCTCGTATTTTGACTCATTTGACTTGTCGTGTAGGGAAGTAAGTGTTGAAACTTTAGTGAAAATAATAAAAATATTTAAAATTGTTCACTACGGATATTCAAATGTCAATGTATGAGGATAGCTAAATACCTACCCATTATAATGTATTCGCCATCAGCAATGTTCGTAATTATAATTAATGTTTCGTAACCAGCTTTTCTACGCACGAGTCGGCTGAAGATGGATACATATTTAAAATTCTTATGTGTTCGTATTTTATCAAATACGTAATCTTAAAACTATTGGTTATTGGTATTTATTACTATTTTTTTTTGTCCGTATAATTAAGAAAAAGGGGATATTTCACGCTTCGAGGAGCGTAATGTATACGAGGCGGTATTACAATCTATTTATGAAAGGCAATAAGTAACACTCTCAGTAGTTAATAATGACATAATGGAATAGTGGGGTAAGGTTACCGTATTCTGGTTGTGCTGATACAAATATTCCATCTTAATCTCGACACCTAGTAACCTTACTTTGAAAAAATGTAGATCTGAGGCTGGACATCAAGGATTCGAATTGAGTTGATAACAGACACCTGGCCTATGGATCATGTTGTAAGTAGTACGTATTTAGTTATTAAAACTCTTCTTAAAATATTATACCTATGTAACAACCTAAGTGTGATCTAATCTACATGACCATAAAAGTTCAACCGGATTCGATTCATCCCTACAAAAAATCACACACAAATTACCTTTGATTTGTTGTAAAAAATTAAGCATATAAAACCGAAATATGCCAATTATTTCTAGTCATGTTATGTTTGAGTGATGAAAAAGCGGATATTTACTTGTCTTTATTACTATTAATTACACAAATGAGCAATAGACACGAGCAGGGGCGGGTTGCTCAACCATCGCCACGTTTGTATTGACAGCTCGCCTGCATTATCTGCATCCAGTCAATAAGCTGATAAAATTCACCATTTAGCAGCGCGGTGACATCGACAGTGTGGGATCACGAGCTTCCTCGTCGTTTGCGTAAATCAAGCAGATAGCCTTTACAGATGACACGTTGCATCACCTGGGGACTGTCGACCGAATTACCAGCTTATTCCTGAGAATAATTAGAAAGACTTCCGTCTATTTTACTATTGCCCTTAGAACCATAACATTGCTGCAATGTTACCGCTGTTCAGCACAGTTGTAGGTACCATATTTAAAAGACAAAAATATTTACAAGTTGGTAGAATGGGTGTAATTCGAATGGGAGATTCCGCCGTCACACCTGTTACGGTGGAAACGGCACAGTTTCATAAAAGACCACCATGTCAGTCCACGGGAACACAACTATGTTTGACTTACAGATCACTGCCTATGAGCGGCAGTGACCACTTACCATCAGGTGGACTGCATGCTCGTTCGCTACTTAAATATTATAAAAATATATTGCAGAAACTTTTGTAGAAAGGCGGACTTTTATAGTTATGGGGCAAAACAACTGTGGCTGACCTGGATAAGGACTGCAATCCTAAGAATTTGTAGTTGATTGCAGGTGGCATAATATTGGCAGCAGTCTTTATTTACAATCAGATTTTTAATTTATTACTTTAATTGCTCCCCTTTATTGGGGGTCTACAAAATTTGCCAAATGAAACCGACTAACAGTTGATTCGGTTTATGTACACTAAATATAGTGTAATTCGTTACACCTTTTTACGTATTCCTTATAGGTAATTAAAATACATGAATGAAACGGCACGCAACTCAGCGCTAAATATTAATAAACTGTCAAATACCTACCCGGAGGGGTCGGCGCCATGTTGGCCGCGGCCGCGCGCTCCGCCCACTAATCATTGATTTTATCCAAGAAAACAATATTTCTCCTACGAATCTACACTGCAGTGTATCGTACTTTTGAAAATATTCGGTTTTAATATTCAAAGTCTCTCTTGATAGTAATTATATGTTTTTCAGAATTGTTATTAGTCTTTTTCATTTTGGATGAAACTCTTTTTTATACTTATACCTAGCGATAAGGCAGGTAGGCTACCCGATGTAATACAGACATCAGAGCAGTTGCAACATCTGAGAAGTCGTCAATGCAACTGCGTATTTGAAGCTGAGTTCTTTGCACATCTTTCTTGAATGGCTCCATGTTTTAGCGCCCTGAGAATACTTCAAGAGGAAGTTCATTCCACATCTTGCACGTACGTGTATGGAAACCTCGTGCAAATCAAGCTATGGAGGACCGCCAAGAGTTCAGTTGATATGGATGGAACCTAACTCTTCGGCGAGTGGTGTGTAGGAGGAAGGGTGATTTAAGCACCATGTTAAAGATTTCCTCGAAACACTCGCGTTGACATTAATCTTGTTCAGTATTACCTACCACCAACGTGGTGCACCTGATATGGATTTTTCACTTCGGGTGTACTCATGAACAATTTTAACTCTACGTAAGAGTCAAGAGAAGTTTAAAGTCGATTAGAAATTTGTCTAAAGAAGGAATACACTTACAGATCGTAACGGATTCATGAGCATCACTTATCGTTCCTACCCTAAGATACTAAAAACGGAACCCTAAAAAAACTGTAGTATAACATTACCTATGTCTAAGCTATGTAGCTATTAACATTTTTATACATTTTAGGTCTAAAGACTAAACTGAAAGAAAGCGCAGGGCCAATCTGAGGGACCAATCGGAATGCCAGTGAGGAGAGGTATGCATATTATTTATATTTATACCATGAACTATGTCCGCTAGAGGCACTAAAAATAGCATAATGTATCTCAAAATGAGCCATTTCCCTTTAGTTTGTCATTTATTATTATCTTCTTTCCAGAATTTGATCCTTACAAGCGTCGAGCACCCTTGGCGGTTCGACTCCAGAAGCACCACCTGCTTCACATGCTACTGCAAGCACTTCTGCAGTGCTCTGGTTTGAAAGGTCTTGGAAAAGTCATCGGATAAGCATGTCTACGTCGGTAAGCAAGCATACGTTCCAATTTAGTCTTCAGGGGTGGCAAGGTGTTCATGGTGAACTTCAGATAGGACTCTGATATTATCGGGGGTGGATTACAGATATCCATGGCTGGCATTGTCTACTTACCAATTGCATTGCATGCTCGTTTGCTACTTCCATATTTAAAAATATAAAAAAGTTATATTACAATTAACGTCATCATAACAATCGACCTATATAGCATATTAAATTATTTGTTCCTGTAACCCTAAAATAGCCAAAAAATATTCTGAATCGAGTTAGGTTTTTCTACAAATCATAGCTTATTTTTGAAATCCCTAACGGATGTCACAAAACCACACATAATATTAAATATAGGTATTTACAATTTAGCTCAAATTGAAGTATGTTAATTTCAAAGACTAACAAAATGTAAACAAAACAGTTACATTTAAAGCAATGTATTGTTAGTTAACAAGACAATAGGCAAAAAGTGTTTTCGCAAAACTACTTAAATGAACTTACAGATAGCATTTTGTAAAACACACGAGCGTGGGAACCTTGGGCAGGTTAAGTATAAGTACCTACTTCAAAGTAGAAAGGTAACCTTTCAAAGAACTGACTTATTTTCATTATTTACCCATTTAGTTATCAGTAACTAATCCGTACAGCTTACAGTGGCTTACGCACTGACCTGTTCTCATATTCGCTGAAATACTTTATCTCTTTCACTCTACTTACAAATAAAAGAGGGAGAGATTTATGTCACGATTTTTGTATTCGCCTAATAACGCTGTCTCTTTTTCTCTGTATACAAAAAGAAAAGGTTGACATGGACAATGGAACCGTACATAGTATAACGAGTACCTATTATCAAAACAGGAGCGGTAACCAAAAAGAATACGCACTTTGAAGTACTGATAATGCTAATGTACTCAATTTTGAAACAATGCGACCTCCCGCACCGCGCCATCGAATGCATTCTGTTTGTCGAACGGTATATCTTTTATTTCGTTTGTCAAATAGAGATTTTACTATGTACTTGAGGCAGACAATGTGATCTTAATCATCTTAAAACATTTTGTCGTCCTCTTTCAGGACTACTGAAGACGAAGTAGACTATTCGAGTTCGCGGTAGGGCATAGTCTCCATTATACTCCTTTGAATACTGCTCAGAACAATATGGAATTTAAATACTAAATGGAAGAAATATATCGCGGAAATTTAGAATGATAATCATAGATTTTTATGGCGCTTCTATTGCTGCGAAAATTATTAACTTATCATTTCTATCCGGTGAGGATTATAAACGTTCATGGGCGGCTGTTGTCACTTACCATCAGCCGGATTCTGTGCACGTTTACTATAATATAAAAAATACATATTATTCATTAATACATAAATCAAGCATATGAGTATCCTTAAATCTTTTTAATTAATCCTAATGTATATAACTCTTACACTGGTAGTAAAAAAATAATCGAAGCATCAACACTTCGCTTGTTCCTCGTTACTGTCAGATTGTTGGATGTTTTATTGTTTTTATATCTTATGTATTACTGCTTTAAATTAATCAACGTTTGATTAGTCACCTATATAAAAAAGTAAATTATATCAAACAGCTTTTAAGGACTCTTGATTTATGTGTTAAAAACTGGCATAAATATTTAAGTAGGTATTAACTGAGAGTAGATATGTTATACACAAATAATCTAGTTACAAAAACACAAAGAAATTAATATTAATAATAATTTCATTAGCCTTGTGTTGTAAAAATATAACAATTGAACATACTCACTGTCCATGTAATATCATTTCTGTTAAGTGGTAACAATAACAACTGTAGCAGCTACTATATGAAAAAAAAATCTTTCTTTCTTTCTTTGAATAGTAATAAAACTCTAACAAAGGTACCACTTGCAGTCCTTCAAACCAGAACATAGCAGTATTTGATAGTGCTGTGATTGTAGAACTCATGTTTCAGAACTTAAATATATAATCTATAAGGAAATCTATAAGGAATTTCAGATAGGATGGAATCCTTGAGTGTATCAATATCTCCGATCACAGGTGCAGTGCTTCCCTAGTGAACTGAGCTGGAACGTCTCGTGAATATCAACCTCACTATATAGATACATAATTCAATATTTATTAACCGAATTTAAGGAGGTTCTCAATTTGATACGTGTATGTAATATTGGTGACGGAACTACACTATTTTCACGTATGATGATCTATTAAAGCTTTAAAAAAATATACAAAAAATTATAGGTGTATGTTTGTATGAATGTTTTTCCGCTCATTTCTATAAAACTATTTATTGGATTATGACCATCGTTTTTTATGGCTTACATTTACTTCAACTTAGGGAACGGTACAAGTCACATAAAGTTGATTCAGAAGTTTTCAAGACATGTATTAATCTTTATATATGTATGTCACTGAACTCCTCCTAAATGACTGGACCGATTTTGATGAAATTTTTTGTGTGTGTTCAAGGGAACTTGAGAATGGTTTAGATTCACAATTTGGTCCACTGGAAAATGTTTTCTTAATTAATTTTTTATTTGTAAATAGTTGTTTATTTTGGAATGTTTCACATTGGATCCGGCAGACTGCGCTACCATCGCAGTACCAAATATTAAATAATTTTTCAATTAAAGTCGTGTGTACAGGACAACGTTTGTCGGGTCCGCTAGTATATCATTAAAAATCACAAAAAATACTTTAAAAAATAAATACAACCGACTTCTACATCCACGGTAAAAAATCAAAAATAAGTAATTTCAATAAAATATTGGTTAAGTGCACAGTTTAGATGACGTTTTGTGAGATTATCGTTCCCCATGTAGCCCCGGTGCGGTCGGGAGATAAAATTACATCATTAACAACATTACGAAAGATGAGTTTTATTGTACTTAATATGAAAAAAATATTTTATAAGTACTTATTTCAAATTTCGAACTATAATGATTATGGTTCATTCGTCTTTTATCTTTGATTTTGATGACGTACCCACCTGTAACTTTATTTAGCTTAAATGACCTGTAACTTGTTTAAAATATCCGTTCCTCAATATTATATAATATTAATTTTTTTATTCAGTGTTAATCGACGCGACTGAAAACATTGTGAAACTAAAATGTGAAACGCTTCTGCGTTCTGGTTTGAAGAATGGTTTAAGGGAGAAATAATTACTTCATGTAAGACTGTGATCTTTTATGGTGTTGGTTACAGATATCCATGGGCGGCGGTGGCCACTTACCATCAGATTCACCGCATGCTTGTTTGCTTCCATGTTAAAAAAAAAATTGAACCCTGATGTAACGCCTGTAATAAGACATAAGTAGTAATTATACAGCCTTAGCACACATGCTTATATTTAGCATCGACGATTCATGGCAGCATCACTTTCTGGTGACAGCTGCATTCAGTCGCGTTATCGAAAATGCGCGTTTTAGCATTGACTCTACATCGCGTTTGCACATTCAGCTCCTGCATCGAGTGTCCGAAAGTAGCTGCGATCGGTGATCAGACGTATGCCTGTTGCAGCATTTGATTGCTGCATCTAGCTTCCGAAAAACTGTTAAATCGTCGATCGTTGATGCTAATAGTAGCATGTCTGCTAGGACCCTTAGAGCTATTAAAAGTAGTATGTAAAATTGTATGTGGTTAAGGTGGAATCACCTTGCAATAGTAAAAACTCGATTAATGGAAAATGCGGAAAGGAAACATCCCCTGTAAATGTATCCTTTGATTTCTTGACTAGGTACACATTAAAATAATTAGGAATGGAAATGTAATAAAAATATATATTATATATTTCTTTAATATTTTTTAAATATTATTATCAAAAAAAAACATGCAGTCCAACTTATATTAAGGGTATAGTCCATTGGCTCTAGGAATTAAAGTCGGTTACAGTTATGTTGCTATTTATGCGTATATTATGTAGAGCCTTTCGTAATTCGACCCTAGAGTCATCATCGCCATCGCTATTTCTGCCATATAACAGCAATGTTAAGCGCTACTGGGTTTTAGTTTCAAGAGTGTGAAGAGAGACCAGAGACGAGAGGG
>DWPG01000318.1:0-10021 GCA_018251495.1 Autochton cellus | reverse complement strand
ATCCGACACGGGTTGGCCACTAACCCGTACCCCCTTCACCAACACGCATTGGAGCAGCGTGGTGGAGTACGCTCTAATCCTCCCCCAGTTGTGGGAAGAAACCTGTGCCCAGCAGTGGGACATGAAAGGGTTGCGGCGAGACAGTATGAAGGTACTTCCCGCTAACAGAATTTGATACTCGGACAGTTATCCATCCATCGGCCTTTTCAGGTCCACTTTTGGACATAGGTTTCGCCTAATAGAGGTACCCCCCTATTTTGCTAACAGTCACCTCGCCTGGCATACGTGATGGTGACCGTAGTGGTAGTTGATGTTACTCTGATAGTATATATTTTTAACTACAACCAAGCAGGTCACATTCTATAACCATTTTTACCGTTTATATTTTATTTATATTTCAAATTAGCGCGGTGAACTATGTAATAAAACCCATTCCAAATTCCGAAAATTAATTTTGCAATTACTTCTTCGGAAACCCAGGTATTTGAAAGAAGCGAATTAGATCTTACATTAATTTGAAAATTAGTTACTATGATAAATCTGTAAATATGGATATATAAGCGAGCTTCCGAGCGAGTTGCACGATACATTATATGATAAATACTGTGCATAAAACAAGTCAATGAATAAAATCCAAAACAGGAACATTTAATTCCGAGCGAACAGAACGCGCAACGAACCGGTCAGAGCACGGCGAACTGCATCCGCTGCACCAAGCTATTTGCATTTCATATCGACGTTGTGTCGTAACCACACGGTTCAAAATCGCATATTTTAAGAGAAAAAATTAAAATCTATTTTATTTTATTCCTACCCTGCAGTTGAAACTCTTTGTTTATACGCACTTGCACCAATACACAATGCTCAGATTCATTAGATATCTTTAATCGAAACTTGTCGATAAAAGCAAAAATTTACTTCCATTTTCTTAACTTACCTATGCTATTTGTGGGCTAACAAAGACTTTTTTTCTGGGTTTGTCTCTACGAACGAATCTTGAGAACTACTAAACGCAATAGACGAAAACATAGAGTATTTTGGGAAGTCCCTAATATAGCCTTCTTTACACCCCGAAAAGTAGTAAACATACATTCAGTCCGTCTGATGATAAATAGCTGTTGCCGCCCAAGAATATCTTTAATCAACCGCAGATATCATTGAAGAACCTGAGATCCATAAATGTATTGCTTAATTGCTACCCTTGAGGACTAAGCTAGGACGCCTCGTATAAATAAGTAACGTTTTCTACACTCATAACCCCACACTTAGATTTTCTCCTGTATCGTGGGTGCCATGGAAACACACAAAGACGAATATACAAATGCTCAGACCCAGAACAGAAATCTAAATTCATCATTCAGATATCTACCTGGCCGGGAACCGAACCCGGAACCCACTGCGCGTCAGACCGGTATAATGACCGCTCCGCCACGCGGGTCGTCATAAATATATAAGTATAGCTTTGCTACGAAAATACTATTACCATAACGTAATTAGCATGAATCGTGGGCATATCAGCCAAAACTAAATCTCTCTGAATACCAAATCTAATTGCATCTTGCAAGTTTGGTGTTTGCTCGGCAAACCACAACGGCGTAGGTCTCTTTGACGCTAGGAGCACTGAGAATACCAGAGAAGACTACTCTAGTAATTGCAAACAGTTCTACAGCAAGCAGAGCCAACAGCGTAAATAACCACGATACTATACGCCTGCATCGGTGATGTGACATTATAGTTATCAGCTGAATCAATGATCATTTGGACTTTAAAGCCTCATTCTTCCTTCTTACGGCGCATTTAATGGGGATTTAATAACACGTATTTTTAAACGTACATCAATCGTAGTTTTTAATATTTGAAAGACCGTCTCTGGGACTGTGGGTCATCTATTAGTAATCTACCATACTCGGCCAATCTAGTTACTGCAATAACAGTCGACAGTGCAGTTCGCTGGGTTAATGTAGAATTGGGAATTTTTAAAGTTGTGCGATCATGAATGCATCATCATTTACATAATCGAGATATGTAGTAGTTACTAATACTGATGATCGATTATGGATTAGTAACTAACTATATCTCATAATCGATTACGTTAGTTACTTATTTGTATTACTAATCACGTGATCACTCGTAAGTAACGTGGGTGCGAATTCGGCAAATTGTTTGTTTACTTTTATTTGTCATACTTAATTAAACTACTAATTTAAACATAATTATATTTTATCCTGTTTAGTCAAACTAAATAATTTGAATGAAATTGTGAGATTGTGAAGAACTAAATTTTCAAAATTAAATTTGAATGTTTGAATTTTAAATGCAAAAGTGAATTATGTGCTATATCTTTAACTCCGTTTGCAAAAGATGTCTGGAAGAAATCGCTTCTTAGCGATAAGACCTTTATGTATACGACATTTTATATAAGATCTTGTAAAGAGTATTTGTTGTTGTTGACTTGTATATTTTATTTGTAATTGTATTTGTTGTTGTATGTGTCATTTTCTTACAAATTTAATTATATAAAGTTAGTAGTGGACTAACCATTAGTTACAAATGGCTTTCATAATCGAAATATCTTCATAATCGAATGATTCCATTAGTATATCTCATAATCGCGCACCCCTACTTTTGAAATCAAACCAATAAACAATGAGTCAATGTGTTTATGTTCATGCAAGTAAATTTAACTATTGCCGTTTTACTTATCGTTCAGAAGGCATTGATGGCAAAACCGTAAATATTACGCAGTAAATATTCACGTACATTAATTATGTCTACTCGGGAAATATTAACTTTACAATTTGGTCATTACTCAAACTATGTAGGAGCCCATTTCTGGAATATCCAAGAGTTAGGTTTCGACTATACAGGGACTGTGAAGGCTGAATGTAATAATGATATCCTGTACAGAGAAGGACAGACTCCCGGAGGTGAGGTTACTTATACTCCTAGATTGCTCTTAGCCGATCTGAAAGGGTCTTTGAAGACGTTGCCAGCGAGTGGTGGACTTTCCAATGAAGATCAACAAGAAGACTTTCAATGGACCAATGTAGAAAAGATCGAGGAGCCAGAAGTAAATAAAAATAAATATTTACAAGACATTGACAGTGAAAACCCACCAGAAGTGAAAAAGAAGGAGTATGACTTAGATCAAGAGGTGACCACATGGACAGACTACTTGTACCCAAGACTACATTCACGATCCATCAATATTATTAAGGAGTATCAACATGGTGCTGAAAATGTATGTATTGTTTTTATGTATTAGCTATTGAGCATACAACTAATGATCTGTGCCTCATTAAATAACACCACAATTCCAAAAGTAATCACAAACACAATGCTCTAAGTTATTTTAAATATTAAATTAAAATAACAACTTATGAGATTTATAGATTATGTTATCGAGGCAAATTTTAATGTTTTATTATTATTACCATTGATATACACCTAAAAGACCCTACTACCATTGATATAAACTGTTTTTTACACCTAAAAGACCCTACACTTACTACTTCATTGTTCAACTAAATGCATGCCTAATAAGTGCAAATAGGCATGTAACCCCACTTTATGTTTGTTGATCTTTGCTGCTTAAATTTGGAATATTACCGATTAGGTTAGATATGCAGTAATCTAAGCATTCAATTAAAACAGTAGCATAAGTAGCGTTTGTATATTAAACCCAAAAGCTGTGCAGTTTTAGTGGAACCAAGAAAAGTTCAATCATAAATTATTATTTCAATTATTTCATGTGTAACAACATTGTTCTTATTTATTTATTTATTTTTACAGGAATCTTTTGATATTAGTACAAATGGCCATAAATTATGGAAGTCTGAATTTGGTGAAACATTTGCAGACAATATCCGTAAATATGTAGAAGAATGTGACAGCATGCAAGGGTTTCAAATAAACTTTGACTGCACCGATGGATTCTCAGGACTTGCTGTAAGCTGCATTGAACATCTAACTGATGAATATACAAAACCAATCTTAGCTTATCCTATTATTGCTTCACATTTCCATGATAATAATCCAGAAACTCAAGAAGACAGAGATAAGTCAAATTTGAAGGATTCAATACGTTTGGTGAACACATCATTAGCTTTGGAGAGCTTATCACAATACGCTACACTTTTTGTGCCTCTATGCACAGGTGAGAAAGGTTGGAGGAAGCCTGGAAGTCCAAGAACTTTTGACTATGTAAACTACAGTCCAGAACTTTATTATCATTCCTCTGCTTTATTGGCATCAGCAATTGACACTCTAGGTCAGAAATACAGACATAAAAACAATTTTTATACTTTATCAGATATTTGTGCAGACATGACAGGGTATGGGAGAAAAATGGCAGCTGCATCACTATGTATACCTTTTGCAATTAATGAATCCCAGTACTTAATTGAATATCTGAACTCAACTACGAAACCCATATACACTTCTATTACACCCAATTGTAAAATTGCCACTGATAAAATATTCCAGCTCATTACTGTTAGAGGAATACCAGAAAGTTATTTAAAAGCTCCCTTGAAAGAAGCAAAGGAACAAATGTCCTTGCCTGCGTACAGGTGCAGCAACATAAAAGAAATGTTTGAATTATATTTCCAAGCGAATAACTTCCTCTCGGCTACAAATGTAACAGTATGTGAGAAACCTTTCGAATTGGAAACACCATTCCCACAAATATTTTCACAAAATCTAACCAAATATGGTTTTGTTAAGAATGTTACCGAGCAAGAGAAAGTACAGAGTTGTCCAGTACTAGCTGGGTATCATAATGGCAATTTCCTAGCTGATATGATTGAGAAACTGCATAGAGAAGTTAGCAGAATTAAATTTTCCAAACTACACAAATTTCAGGTGGAAGGATTGGAATCTGCAGATTATAAGGAAAGTTTGGATAGGTTAGCAGAGTTTAAGGACAATTATGAAGACGACTTTGAATTATAAAGACATTCGTTTTTATTTTTATAATCTAATTAACTTTGAAGATAATGTATTATGCTATTTTATTTGTTAAGCCTCAACTTACAAGCATTTCTTACATATTTCATGTCCCAAAAGGAACCAATGTTAACATGTTTAAGAAAATTGAGCAGAATTAATGTATTTTTTCGTAAATAAAAGTAACTTTAAGTATATACAGTCTATTTAATTTAATACACAATATTAAAATTCATAATCTTTATTCTATGATTTAGATAAAATAAATCATATTCCAGCCACACAATCATTGTACACATTTTTACACCAAGAGTTTTTCAGTCGACAATCACGACGATCGCTCCAACGCGCGTTCCTTCATTCGCGTTATAAATGCTGCACCTTTGTTCTTTCTGAAGTTTTCATATGGGTCGTTAAGGTTTACTCCTACACCTGCAAGTTCAAAATATAATTTATACACCAACTCAAGATTTTCACTATTTCACTAATATGTATGAGTCACAGTAAACAGCATCCTATAATTCAATAGTGAGTATATTAATTTAGGATGATAAACATTTGGAAAAGTACACAACATTTGCTTATTTTTCTACCTATCGGTCTTATATGCAGGTAAAGCAAGTAGAACTTATTAAAAACTGGAGCATACCTACTGGGCATTACCTAGAAGATCTGTAGTAGCAGATCCTAGCACTGGAATCCGCAGATCGTAAGTTTAATTTGAATGATAGAAACCTACGCAATTTTCGAGTGGCAGATTTAAAATATCTTAATCACGTCAATGGTTACGAATAGTTTTTTTTTATCGCATATAATTAGCAAACAAGCATTCCATCTAATGGTAAGTGGCAATTGCTGACCATGGACATCTGTAAGCAAATCTAAATTGAATTGGAGATCTATCTGAGGTTAGTTGTGATTAATCTGTATTTGACGTATCTATGGATACGTACCAAATTTAGGCCACAAGAATAACACATTTTAACATTATGATAAGGAATACCACAATTTTTTTATTTTTATCTTACACCCTGTTAAAATACAAAAATAATAGGTTTATAGTTTCCGAGATATTTCATTTTTAAGCTAGGCCTGTGACGTGGTGATCGCTCGCTGTTCTGATATGACAGAGATAGGTCAAAAACCCACACAAGACTTATGTTACAAGGCAGAAATAGGTGTGGCAGTGGTGCCTCCATGGATAGTTTTTCCATTTATTTACGAGTATTAATGAGGAACATAATAAAGTCCCACCTTTATACTGATCCTGGCGATCTCGCACGGAGCCGCCGCTGATGGGCTCGGCGATGCCCTGGCCCGCCGCGCCCAGCCCGCCCGCGCTCCAACCCATCTTCTGCAGCAGCTGGTGGCCCTTGTTGCTGGAGTCGATGCCGCCCGACGTGCTTGCTACTGATGTATTCCTGCGAATATTTACTCTGAGTTAGGTGAGGGTTCTCCTATATGTGAAAGATTCTCACTCAATCTCAATATTTTCATTATTTATATATCGCATGATGAGAACGTAAGTGACCGAACCCGAAATATCGGCAAATTGAGTTCAATAATTAAAACTACTCCTAATAAAATTTTGAAATGCCTTTTGCAAAATAGTAATTGAAATATGTCTATGTATACGAAAAATTAAATTTTTATCTGTAAAAGTTATCAATATTTTATTGGATACTGTCCAAAATGCGAACACTATTTTATTATTAGAGTTATAACATACCTTTAGTACGTAATAACTCCAAAAATGCAAGCGAACTTACATAAAGCTAGGCGGTGTCGGCGAGCGGGAGCGCTCGACGCGTCGCGAGCGCGGCGAGTCGCGGTGCCGCTCGCGCTCGCGCGACCGGCTGCGGGACCGCGAGCGCGACTTCGAGCGGGAGCGGCGGCGGCCTGACACAACAACACCTTTATAGCACACAGTAGCGCCAAGCAAGCGACCAATACAAATCACTTTACATAATGGAAAGCTATAGAAATAAAAATCTATAATCAAATGACTTTGGAGACGTTTTCGTTTTTGCGTTTGTAGTAGTGTAATACATAGTTTGTAGTAGTAAGTAAAACCGAAATAAACCAATTTGCGTTAATACCACGTGCCTCGTACTCTCGTGTCAGCTACATAACAGTAACATTAGAAGTATTGTGGCAATTTCTTTTTTTTTTTAGGTAGTTAGTAAGTAATCATTGATTTTATTTCAAGTATTTGTGTTTTCAATGTTATTATTTATTGGCTAATTATTTTTATTTGACATTAAAATTGTTAGTTAAACATTTGATACAAAAGATAGGCTTTGATACATTATCTATCACAAATAATTATAAGATTAACATTAATTTACCGGAAAAAAGCGACAACGAGGATGATTACAAAATGTCTAGAGTTTAAGAAATTAATGATAAAAATACGATTATGTAATTTTAAGTACCTGCTTAAAAATATATAAATTTTATTTGTTTAATTATCTGCTGACCGTGCACCACTACAAATGCGAAAACGTCTCCAAACTGATAGCTACATAATTTTTGTAACGTGTATATATTAGTATATAAAATTGAATAGTTCATTATTCATTCTATCTATGAAATTAAACAAATATCAGAAGGAAAATGAGTACAGTAGAAGCACCTAAGAAGCTAAAAAAGTTTTTGGCTACACATAACTCTACATACATACAAATAACTAAAAATTAAAAGTAACATATGTCATATAGACAAAATTTTAAAGAGAGATAAAAATAAAATTACCATCTCTATCGCGTTCTCGCCTCCATGTTGGCTGTTTCCGTTTTGGGGAGGGAGACCTCGATCGTGACCTAGTCGGTGGTGTTGAAAGTTTTTCTGGCGTTTTGCTTCTAGACCTGGCACCGGAATATAAATAATTCTATCAATTGAGGTTACTTATGACAATATAGACATACAGTCAGTCTTATACTCACAGGTAACATAAGTGTGCGTTACTTAAAATAACATTACACTAAAAATTGCTAACACAAAACAGTTGAGATATTTCTCTTTTGTATTTCAACAGACATACTTTTTTCTTGTTTTGTTTGACAGCTAGAGAAAAGCTTTAATACTATCAATAAAAAAAACCTTAAAATTTTCTAGAATGGTCGAATGGTCTAAATCTAAATACTTTTAGTATTTAGTAACTAAAATTCAAAAATCTACTTTAGCATGTTCCACAATATAAATTTATAAGTGCAGAATAAACAACAATGCTGTTTGGTTAGGCTTCAATAACAAGTTGTAATAATTAATCAAATAAATTATGGATACATAGCATCGAAAAGATGTCTATTATAAAATTTTCATTTATTGCCATACCTGTATACTCTTCCTGGGGGCATCGGCTGTTTTTGTAAGTCTTTAGGTATTGGGCTAGGAGACCTGGATTTCTCCCGTCTCCCACAGGCTATCTCCTCTTCCTTGTGTTTACGTGCTGCATTCTTGGCCTTATAATATTCATATAATCCTAGTTTCTCCCAACCCTCGCTGAAATAACATGGAATTTAGTGCGATACAACTCTAACATTTCCATTTATGTAAATAACAGAAGTCTATAACTTCTCGGCAAGTCATTCACTAAATAGACATTTTGTACTCATTTATTTTTAAGTAAGCCATATCTAATTAATAGTTTTTCATAAATAAAATTCCCCGTTTTGGCAATATCATTAGTATTATTCATAGCAATGAATTACTTTTATCATAAATACGTCTTTCATAGCTGCAACCCATTTTATACATAATTGGGTGGTAAGAGACTCCTGGTCAAGATTTTTCATAAAAACTAACCTAACCAACCATAATATAAATATATGAAATGTAATTTTATAGATACCCACTTGTCTCTTGGTCGTTCATGGTTAGGAGAGGCATAGAATGCGTCCACCGCTGCCAATAGCCTTTCATTTGGTGGCGCTGGAGGAGGCAAGCGGATTTTCGAAGGATCTAAAGGCCTATATTTGTCTTCTTCAAGCTGAAATCCAAGGACATATGAATATTTGTCTGATCCAAGCGGAGAGCACATAATGAGGGCAAATTGGTATCAACAAAAAATAGAAATACAAAACTCCACAGAGCATTCTACAAATTTCTATTTCAATAGCTTTTTACTAATTAATACCAGGTTTATGAACTTTTTCTTGAGTAGAACCAGATGGGCTTATTGAGAAACCATTATCCTACTTAAATTTGGCATTAAATGTCATAGGGCTGCCGTCGCCAGAGAGTATTAGTGGAGTGCATATTTTTTAGCTATTCATATACCAATGAAAGAAAATTGCAATAACACTTACCATAATAAGAGGCACCATTAAACCTGCAGGTAACTCAAAATAGGGAACAGAAGGCATAAGCTCTTCATTATTAATCTCAGGGAATGGAGGGAAGCCAGGGGGAGGTTTACTAAGATCTGGAAGACCATTTTGGAATGCTAAGGGTTTCGGCTCAAAGCCGGGTGGTGGTTGTGAAAAGTTAACATTTGGAAGATTCGACAAATCCGGTTCGTCTAAGCTCTCAGATTTCTTACGACTTGTTATTTGTTCAAACGTTTGACTGTCATAGCTATTGTCATTGCCGCTTATACTATTGTTTGATGGAAAGTTGTCACCACTCTCACTGCCGTAATTTTGGTGACTAGAATTGAAGCCCTGGTCATATCCACCCAACTGGAAGTTCTGGTCGTTGAAATTGTTTTGGTAACCTCTCTGCATGGACTGTTGTTTGTCGTTGCTGTGGTCGTGGCTGTTTAGCTCGAGAGCATGCTTCTGCATTTCCATTTGCTGTATCTGCTGCAATGTATGGTTCACAAACGCTTGATGTTGGCTTTGGTAACTGGAAGTATCACATGTAACATTATATCATTGAAATCTTTGCACATTGATAACATTTTAGTAATTTTGATCCATACATAAAATAAAAATGAAAGTTCCGCATGTCTGCGCATTGCATATATTTGCAAAAAAGATAGCTTGGGGGACTGAGTGTGGTAAGGGAGACATACTTATCCGAGGCGTTCCAACTTAGTCCTCAGGGGTAGCAGCACATCTGTGGTCAACCT
>DWPG01000317.1:0-10025 GCA_018251495.1 Autochton cellus | reverse complement strand
ATCACTCATAGTAAACAACGGATTTAATTTATGCCAACCAATGCAAAGTATTTAATGCAAAATTATTTTATATATGATATTTAAACGATAAGTAGAGTAAACGCGTCACATTTTGCAATGTAGTTCATAGGTGAACAAAGGTCACTTACAGGTTAGTGCTACCTATCTATAATAGTTTTATTTTCAAGTTAAATCAATGTTGTCTTTGTCTTTGTTTACATCTGTAACCGAATTATAGCAATAAGAGCAAGTTTTGTGCTATCACCACTGATGTGTTGTCATACCTGGGGACAGGTGGGTTGCCTCATACTTTTGCTTGTATACTAATCACATATAATAATCGTTACTAACGGCGTCGGAAAGCAATCTTGTCGTATCTCGAACAATGCAACTTTGCAAACCAGCACCAGAGCCAAAAAAAGTACTTTAAAAATTCATAACTTTTAAATTAGGAGGTCTAAGTTACTATTTACTTATGTCGTATCAAATTAAAAATGGAAGTAGAAAAATTTGATCCAGATCATTTGTTGCACTATTTTTTATTTCATTCCAACAAATAACATAAATTTGTATATTTTCATGATACGCCAAGCTCGCTTTCGGGCATCGACTCGCTTTAAACCAAAACGTCCTTACGACCTTTATGACTTTTAATGTTGTGAGTTGATAAAATTATTTAACCATATTCATTTTCCATTTGTTACTCCTATAAAACATCTAGCAATTCAATTTAGTCACAAATTTAATTTAATCTTCGAGAGCTTAGAAAATATTAGTATAACGAAATTATAGTTATTATATTAATGACCAAGCGCAATTAATTATTTCGTGTCTGTTCACGAAACAATTGCGGTACACATTAAAATAATACGAGACATTTCATACAGTTGTTTGCGTAGTGAACGGACATGTGGAGCATCGTGTGTTTGTAGAGAGAATAATATCATTCGTATAATTATACTGAATATACAACCGCTACTTGATACAGCGAATGTCACAGTGCATGTTTGCTAATTAAATATAAACAAATGTATACGAAAATTTGTATTCTATTACGGCAGCATCACTGATACTCCTATTTCTGTCGTGTGGCAGCAGTGTTCGCCCTGGTGTGTTCTGGCTTTGAACGACGTGAAAAAGCAGAAACATACTAATCATTTCAATGTATTTCCCTGATGTAGCAACGCATCTATCACTTAGATAAATATCAACAACTATTAAGAGTTGATAGCAAATTCTAAAAAGCCTATGGTCCGGAGTGACCACATAGCATCAGATTAACTACATGCTTGCTTGGTACTCGGACATATTTTAGGAAAAATTGCTTTAATAAAGGAAATGATGAGTATCTGATTAAGGTTATAATAATAATATTACCAATACATAACCAACATGATGATTTGAAATCATTGTTCTGTGTACTTCGTCGACTGCGGGTCGTAGACTGGACCTGCTGAACTGTATTCGTAGCATTGCACCATTCGCAGCTACGTAGCGCACGTAGCCATTCGCATCGTAGCATGTATTCACCGTAGCCCGAAGCGTAGCAGCCGAAAACGTGATTTTAAATATGGACAGGACGAAGCACTAAAGTCGTGCTTGTTACTTCTGAAATATTCACGCCTTACGTGAGAAAACATTTTGCAGAGATTGTTTGTTATGGTTTGGTTTTATAATGTCATTTTGCACATTGACACGTACATATATCTAGTCTATAATATTGAATATTGAAACTATATTTTTATAGTTAACAAGTTATAGCGATAGCACAGATTTAATTAATTTCTAATTTGGTTGTTTTTTGTACCTTGCGCTACACTAGACCACGTCGAGAAGACGCATTGGACTACATGAAACTTTTTTATAAAGTTTACGAGATTTATTTTTTGATAGAATCTCATTACTTTTACTATTTGTTTTATCAATACATTACATTGTAAAGACATATTTATACCTTGTAAAGACTACATAATTAAAACAAGACACAATATTTTAAAGGAAGTGAAAGGTATTATCCTAACATTTCAAAATATTGACGTTGACTCCTCTAGCATCACTACGTAATTTCGTTCCCATAAAAGCAAGTAAACATTGCGTGAGAAATGAATCCGATACAATTAGGGAGGGCCGCCATGTTGTCTTATAATTTATAGGCCACGCGCCAGCAGTAGGCGGTAGTACGCCTATGCCCGATATTCCACCCCATTGTGCTTGCCTAATGAAACCATCCGCCAATTTGTGATAGAAAATTTTCAGTTTTATATCCGTTCGTTGCTCGGTTTTCGTGTTTTATAAATAACTTCTCTTATTATAGTAGCGCTTCCAACATTACGTCTATTGGAAAAATAATATGAAGTGAGTAAAACGAAAATTCTCACATAATACTCTGATCATTAAAAATATTAAGATTTTTAATGCACTAAGAATATTTTTTTCAAATTCATATTTGCCAATGAGCTCAGCTCAGAGGAAATTTAATTTCACTTAACCCGACACGACAAATAAGGTTCTGAAAAGAACCATTGTCAAGACTTTCTAGCTCACCGGAGTGCTGTCTGGGCTGCATATTCCTTTTGATCCGCAGACAAAGGTCGTAATATGATCTGGCAACTCGAGGGAATCAAAGAGCCTGAACTCAGCTTATCAATGCAATCAATTTTCGAACGAGCACTCCTAAGAATAAAAGCCATTTAAACTCCGAAATTGCCTTTAGGAGGTCTTGGATACCTAATTTCTTTTACCAATGAATACGTAACTGCGACTTAGAGGAAAATATCCAAACCAAATTGCATGAGGCCTATAGCATTGGTAATTGAATTGCGTAGGTAATCGTTTGAGATACATCGGAATTTTATTAATGATGTGTGCACTAAATTATTGTTAAATTGTAAAAATAATTTGTAAATAAAAGTTATCTGTGTATTTAATTGAAAATTAATTAAGATTTAAATGAATGTGCATATGTAACACATTCAGTAGTTTCAAGCATGCCTAATTATTTTTGGCCCCTTTGAACAAGGGCCTCTCTTCCAAAGAAGATATCGGAAGGGAGCCTAAATTACACTGTTTGGATGTTTCAAATATGCATTTAGAGATAAAAGCGATGACTGGTGGCCTAATGTGCTCTCCAACTTACGGAAATTTAGCTCCTGGTGATTTTCCATCCAACTTCTAATCACTTGGAATATCTTTCTAGATGGCATATCTTTGTAGATCGGTGAAGATTTATGTATGTTTTGTCTCTTTTTGTAGTTTAATAATTAGCCAGTGCACAGAATAGACAGAAACTAGCTCAAGATAAGATAAAAATAAACCAAGCATAGTGCGCCTTGCAAGCTCTTGTTGAAGTTCAGCACCTCAAAGTAGCTGAAAAAATAAACTCCCGGGGGTTGGACTTTCAAGTACTCCTGTGAAAGCGGCACCTTGTACAGCAAGGAACATAGACGCGAAGAATTATAAGGCGCTTAAAGAAACTTTTTTCACTTAAAACGACTTACCATGCTGCCACAGTCCCTCGCGTAGATTGTGGAATGTAATGGCCCCTTTGGAGCCGGTTTATCTATTACATCTATCTTATCTGGAACTTAAGAACGACGGCACGTTTCTTAGCCTAAACCTACTCCGACCTAAGCCTTAAAAGAAGAAAACTACGCAAGGATTGCTTCGGTATACTTTCAAAAGTATTAAGGTTGATCTTATCGCACGTCCTTTAAGGCTTAGATTAAGATCTTTGAGGTCAAAACTTTCAATCCTAACATAGGTGTGGTTATAGAAAAGTTTCGAGGAATGGCTATTTCATAAGTGGGCTACTCTTTATAAGCACCGAACGGATTTTGATAAATATTCAGGTGTACCGATATGAAAACTAGTATATGAACTTTATTTTTCCATAGTCCCATACCATCCATTTTTCGAAATTATGTATAAAAAAATATCATCAGCAGAACATAGACAACAGAGAGCGCTCGCTAATATCGAAGATATGAAACTTAACCTTAAAAGTTCTTCTTCTAAGCACTTATTAATTAGCCATAGCGACGTGTTACTTATGAAACGTAAATTTAGCTGTCAGATTAAGTTATATTGAAAAATAATGACACATAATTTGTTGTATGTGCGTAAGTATTTATTAACTTATAAAATTGAAAGAAGAAAAGTGATGAGACCTAGGCCCTATTATTTAACAAAACTTTGTACACGCTAATGTGATAGCAAACTTTGTATTATTTTGTCTGTAGTAATCCAACAGATGTCGTATTCAGTTTAACTACCAGAAAGCCGTAAATACAGGTAAAGTTGAATGAAAACGTCCGAATGTTTCCAGTATCCAGATTTTTGGGACGTAAATCTGTTGATTGATTGGTCCGTGGACGCAGTCGGAGCGTGGGCAAATGACTCGGGAGGCTCGCGGTTTGTTGACTGACGTCCATGTGCGGGCTACCGGACCTAAAAAGCTCGGCGCGCGCTGCCGGCCGCCGCGAGGCCCCGAGGCCCAGCGGAGGCAGTCGCGCGGCGCCCGCCGCAGAGTATGCACGTGTCTTATGTATGCTCAAGACCTTATCTCGTCGGAAAAATCTCCGCTCGCGATTAGTTCGTAGTGCGTGCGATTTAACTCAAATTTCAGTGCCGGACAGGTGTGACGTGAAGTGCAGTTACATTATGGTGAATGATATGCTTGTGTCGTCCAGTGAATAATAAATCGGGGCTACCTCGGAGAGCCGGCACCGCTCGAGGTAAGTCGCATGCAAGATTCTCACGTCGTTAATAATATAATCGGTGTTTGTGTAGCGAGTCATTAAGAAGTTTACTCTCGAGAGGGTGAATGCATAATGTGATAAGACGGTTCGCGCGAGTGTGGCGCGACCCGTGCGGCCGCCCTTTTTGTGCTGCCAGATAAGCACCTCTTTTCCGACCAACGGCTACCATTTCCGACCCTAACGGATCGCTTTGGAATCGTGAGACGTGATTTATTTTTGTTGAAGGACACTTGTGTGGGCCTCCGTGAATATGGATCGCATTTTAAGTAGCATAACATTAGTTTGGATAAGTATGATTGTTTTACGCGTGCTATTTGTCTATTTGTTTTGATTCAAAATTGCCGAATAGGGTAGATGGTTTTAGTTTAGGTAACCTAGATGTTTTCAGGCTAAAATGTACCACCATTTACCACTCCCTGTAATGCCTTCTCTCTACTTTTACCCAAAGAATTGTAATTCCTTTAGGTACAACCAATTCAGCTATTGTATATTAATTATATTTATATACACAACAGAGAAAAATAGGTATACAAAACTGTAGAAAACGGATATCATGATTTCGATGCAAATATGCATAAAATTATAAGAATAGATAAAAACATTTTCAAACACCACCCGGTACTTCAATTATATTTTCGCGTGTAGTGATATTTTTGAATTGAAACGGTCTCTACAAGCATTCACACACCTTACGACTTAACACTTTGAAAGAAAATACTTGAGGCGCTCGTTACCGTGTCGCTAACGAACCTAATGAGGGTCTATGGCCTTCGACATCAATTATAATTACAATCATAACGTTCCGCTCGTTAGTGACGGCGCTCATTAATAACAATTAACAACAGATTGGTCGCCATCTCCCGCTCCGACTGCCGCGTTTTCAATCAAGCGATCAAATTGGACAGAAGCTTTGGTTTAATTGCCTAAATACTGGCTTTTGAATCTTTGCACGTGAGCTGTTTCCGTCAAACGCTAGCGTGAATATTTAATTCCGCCGCACACCTATTTTTGCCTTAAAACGGCTGTCAAACGCTGTTCTAGTTTAAATGGTTTGGTAAGGAAGAGACACTTGCAAGGCACTCAAACTTTGTCCTCAAATGTAGTAATGGATGTGTGGCGGCCTTACGTAGAACTTCTAGTCAGTTTGAGGCTGGTTAACAGATGTATGCCAAGATTTGCTAACTATTAAGTAGAATACAAGGTCTTTTCCAACTTCGGTTACTTAAAAATAATATGACAGGAGTGCTACATGAGTTTCTTCACTTATGAATTGCTAAGATTGCTTTATCCTTTGTTCAAGTATAAACACAGCTGAGTTAATCCACTCTTAAAAAGAAGGTATAAATGTGATGGTGGTGTTGCAATAGGGAAGGGGGTAGAACTCTTTGTGGTTCGACTCCGGCGGCATCTCCGCCACACCTATTTCTGCCTAATAACAGCAATGTTCAGCGCTGCTGTATTCTGCTTTCTGGTAAGGAAGACATACTTATGTCAGGCGTTCTATCTTAGTCCTTAAGGATAGCAACGCATTTGTGAATAATCTCACATGAAAGTCTCTTTATCTCACCTGAGGTTGATAACAGATGTCCAGATGTTGATACAAGTTACTATACAGTAGCACGCCTTTATCTCTGCTTTTATAAGGGAGAAATAAGTTTGGCGGTCATGCCTCCGAAGTCGAGTCACGAAAGGTACTGCCTTCAGGTGGAATTTATTCACCTAAAACGTGTGTACAATTGTAATATTTAAAATGAGTATAATATATCTTGGAATTTCTTGCGTCGTTTCTTCTCAGAAGCAAAAAGATTTCCAAGTTATAGTCATTACAATATAGGACTTCCTTAAATCACTGTACCGATTAGAATAATTATTCTGCACACTGTAAAACCACCAATTCGCACTTGGCCAGTTCGATAGACTATGACCTAACCCCCCTATGACCTAACCCCCCTCTAAACTTAAAAAGGAACGGCGGGATAGTAATGTGTAGACGGAGATGATTAAATAAGAATACATCTGTCAAAAGTAAGCTGAAAACGTTGTAACACAGAGAGAATATTATTAGCAGTTATTAACGCAAGCAAATATAACTGCGTCCTTTTGATACACACAATACTTTATAAGTACGTCACTTAATTTAGTTGAACAATGGCTGTCCCAATTTTAATCTTTCCCACTTCGCACATGAGCGGGCAGCGGGAATCCGACGCACGATAAATGGTTGTGGACGTTGTGGTACCCAAAAATATCCCATTTACATTTCTACTTACAAAGTTTTAATGTTTTGCGGCAGTTGATAGAGTTGAATAAGTTGTTTCGTATGTAGCCGACTACCTGTTTCCACGAAACTTTAATAATAGCCATTTCAACGTTTCGGAGTAAATTTCTATGGAATATGAGACGTGTGCCTTGTTTGTTAAATGAGATTCCACAGCGTTGTCACTTACAGACGTAGTGTCGTAGTTGTCTTCAGGACTAAAATAAAGTCATGACATGTTACTGTGTTAATAATTTGTTTAGAGTTAGTTTACAATCCGTGTCACCACGTCGGTCTGCAGTGGGTTCCGGGTTTGATCCCCGGCCAGACAGATATCTGAATGATGAATTTAGGTTTCTGTTTTGGGTCTGGGTGTTTGTGTATTCGTCTTTGTGTGTTTCCATGGTATCCACGACACAGGAGTATATCCTTGTGTGGGGCTATGAGTGTAGAAAGCGTTATTTATTTATTTATTTACTAGTCTTATCTGGGGTTGATTACAGATGTCCATGGATGGTAGTGGTCACTTACCATCAGGTGGACTGCATGCTCGTTTGCTAATTTAATATTATAAAAAAACTCGTTCTACTAATTTTCATCGCTTAATCGCTGTTGGTACAGCAAGTCCCAATCCTAAGTCGTATTAGGGTCCCTGATTTACTTAAGACCCACGCAGGTCATTACTCTCTAGATATTATTCATGATCCAAAACTGTAACAAGGTTTTCATGCTAGTATTATATATTAAATCTAGAACTTTCTGACTTATATTAACTAGCGATTTGGTCTAGATTTAGGTACACAAAGAGTATATTTTAGAAGAAAAGTCAAAAAGTTTTAGGTGCTACAAGCCTTTGTGAACTAAAGAAGCACCACCGCCACACCTATAGGTATATGATTTATAGCAACAATGTAGCACTGCTGTGTTCTGGTTTAAATGGTGTGTTAAGGAAGACTAGGTACTCCCTTTCCTTTAACTCTATAGTTAGAGAGACTTATATGAGGGATAAGTCATAACTTACTCCCAAGAAGTAGCCTCGCCTAAGAAGTAGCCTAAAATCCTTGCCGGTGTGATTCGATCGGGGAGGTACCATTGTCATACCTATTTCTAGCTCGAAGAAGTTCTTGTGTTTCGTTGGAAGGGTTTGGTTACCGGCTCAGTTATAATGAGACAACCATTTTGGCCCTTAAGAGTAGCATCGTATCTGAGATTGACTTCAGATAAAACACATGCCCATGGGCGGCAGCGACCACTTACTATCAAGTGGACTGCATGCTCGTTTACTAAACATAACTAGAGAATTATCATAAAAACAAAAAACCAGACTGCTTAAAATGAATTGACTGTGATACTCTTACTCATTTGATACCCCTATTGTTATGATACAAAAATATTTCGTCCCATCCCCCCTTTTTTCTCCGTTCGCAGGCACATATTTAAAAATTGTTTAGCCTATGTCACTAAGACAACTGAGACGATTCTAACGACACCTCATACTTATGTTAAAATCCGTCAAGCCGTTTGGGCTGTGGAGCGTGCCAAAGAAATGGACATACATACATACGCTCGAAAAACATTTACTACAATAAAAATTTACTGTAAAAAGTTTATATACAACGAAATGACGTGATTACGTAAATTTAGTTTTTCCAGTAAAACTAGTTAACATTAAACCTTTTCTGCGACCGTTAAATTAATTACAGTAAAAAACATTTGGAATGAAGAGTGCATTTTAAGCAGTCCAAGCGCTAGCTTAGCGAATCTGAACTAAACAAGACGCGGTGTGGAATGAAATAAAGCGATTCTTTTGTTAGGTAGCTCTAAACTTGCCTGTTATGGGGTGTGGTGCAAGTTATCAGCAGGTTCGATTGGTAGTATGGAAATTAGACTTTTTAAATGGAGTGAAGTGCAGTATTATTTGACAAAAAAAAGTACAATACTTGATTTTTTGGTCTGTGTGACCTACTTTGATGATATTTTTGAGGATAGGCACCTGTTGTAAAATAAAAAGTAAAGTTGTAAAGTACAAAGTTGTAAAATAAAAAAAGTAACAATCCGCATTTTTGATGACCAAGTGGGTTTCAGGTTCGAACCCTCGCCAGACAGATCTGATAATAATGTATCGCATCTGAATGATGAAGATTTCTATTCTGAGTGTGGTTGTTTATGTATTCGTCTTTGTGTGTCCATGGCACCCACGACACAGAATATAATCCTAGTGTGGGGTTATGAGTGAACACAGCGTTATAAGAAAATCCGTATGTTAATAGTTAATAGTGTATTACAAAATATCGATTTTAATTAAAAACGACGGTATTTCATAACTTACACCACACAAAAGCTTCAGCAAACTAGCTAACGCCCCTAACTGGACGTCGGCAGTGTGTGCGTGAGGGGAAGCCTGGGTTACTTGTGCCGTACTTGGATCAATGGTTCGGGAAAACACAGGAACACATTTTCATCGTTATGTTGACTCATTCGTTTCTTTTATATTGAAACTAGTGCCCCGCGGTTTCACCCGCGTGTAAGAAATGTAAATAACATTTAAACATAAGTGACAGCCTGTACCTGTATCATGTACCTGATATCAACTGACATTAACGCTGGCGACGCCGCCCGCGGACGCCTGGAGCCCGCGCGATTATCTGGGTTTTAAGCTGAACACTGATTCTTTTTAAAAAAAAGTAGCCTAAGTTACGCTTTATACCGTTAGCTATATGCCTATATATATAAAATCAGACCAACCTTATCGATTTTTTTTATTATATGGAAGTAGCAACCGAGCTTGCAGTCCACCTGATGGTAAGTGGCCACTACCGCCCGTGGACACCCGTGATCAACCCCAGATAAGATTAGGAGACACAGTCGAAAACAAATGCGTTGCTACCCCTGAGGACTAAGTTTGAACGCCTCGGATATGTATGTCTCCCTTACCACAGCCTTCAAACCAGAACACAGCAGCGCTGAACACTGTTGTTATAAGGTAGACATAAGTAGGTAAAATAGGTAAT
>DWPG01000316.1:0-10028 GCA_018251495.1 Autochton cellus | reverse complement strand
ATGATTTCGTTTAGTAAATTTAAATTAGTTCACCTAATAACCACACAATATTGAACTCAATCGGCGCTAGTGTCGCAACAATACCATTTCCGATCGGTCGGAATTGATTTCGTGAGTAGGTCTGCTGGTCTGAGTACATGAGTTAATGAATGTTGCATACAACGTTATTGATAAAACTTAGTAGGTATCACCATACGTTATAAAAATAAGATATATATCATCATCTTGTAATATATGTAAATTAACCTGCATCCAATTGTTAAATATTTTACTGCTATAATCGAGTAATATATATTCGAATACAATATTGATTTGTTGTTCTAAAGTGTTGATTTTTCAATCACATTAATCGGCACACAGAAATCTATGACAAATCGAATGGTATTATCTTTTATTTTTATAACCTGAGATGATCACTACTAATAATCTCATTACTAAGGATGCACAGAAATCAAGCGAAAATTTAACTACATACAAGCACATGGTACCTGATTCATTAGTGTCTCTCAAAGTTTTCGTTACGCTTATCGCAACCGTATAATTTTCAACGAACAATAGGTATTCTGTTTCCTCAAAGATTACATCCCTCCAATCGCCTACAAATGTTATAAGAACTCCATGAGCTCTCTAAATCTTAGCATAATTATTATCTACGCCTCTACGTGAATAGCTACGTATGAACAGCTATGTAGCTGTTCAAGAATGTACATATAGTTGTAGCGACGGGGCGAAAACGTAGAGGCTAGAATAGTATAGTTATATCATTGAGAAATCTACGATAGTTACGGTTGTTTGTTGAAAAAAGTCTATTGTTTGTTTGAATTAATACCTCGTTGGAATACTAGCGGTAAGAATACAAATCATTCTCTTCCAATCATTTCGCATATTAAGCGGTTAACGTGTGTTCACATGCAAAGTAGTCACGGTATTACACCTATGGGTTGCTACAATTTTGCGAATATTTTGTAAACTTTTCTGGGTATTTTTAGTATGCCTATTATTGGTTTATTCTTTGGATCAGACCTAGACATTCAAGGTTGACGTCAAACTTCCACTGGGCTAATTCAAATTTAAATACGAATATATTACAAGTTTAGTAAGCAATTACCATTCCTCTGGTCTTCCAATAAGGTCTCTTGCGTTTCTACACCGCAATCGAAAACCTCGTGGATTTTTTTTTATTATTAAGCCATTTTGTAGCGTTTTTAAACCAAAAAGTATGTTTAAATGTATTTGTATATAAGAGGGCGGTTTTTTTTAATTTTTATGCACTAAATTATTTGACAAACTCAGTTTTCCTTTTTTTCGAAAGTTTCTCGAATGATATGAGTGAGAAATTCGTATAGGAACGCGGTGCGTTCATTTCATGGAATCGGGCTGTAAGAATATACTGATTTTCGCTTTGCGTTCGAGATACTACTTGCTTTAAACCAGCAGTGTGATAGTTGTTTTGTTACGTAAAAATTGTTGTTTTGATTTTTTTAAAGTATTTTTTAAATGTAGATATGTCAAATTTTGTGCGGTATTCGCGTGTATGTAATTATATATTTTTATATTTAGTTTGTTATTGCGGTGGTTTCGGGGAGGGTCGTGCACGTAGTTTTTTCTACGTTTTATGTATATCGGCAAACTATTAAGCATATGATGTTTTTAACATGTTGTTTTATTGTCATAGGCTTCATTTTTTTATGTGTGACTACATATATATGTATAATATATAGCATAATTCGGTTATAGGTTGAATATTCATTTGGTTGCAGTGATGTTTTATTGTATCGTGACTTTGACTCGTATGCGTTCTTCCTTTTTAGTTAACTTAATATAATAATATTAGGCGTAACTATTGGGAGTATTGTATTGAAAGATAGTGAAAATAATAAAAGATACATTAAAAAAATTATACTAAATTAAAAACTATTCAATCGAAATTCTACTTTATGACACAAAATTAATAATTCTAAAAGTAAAAATATTTTATCTAATATTTGTACATACGTGAATATACGCAATAGAAAAAAAATAGTCGTGGATTAGTTATTTCGGAAAAAATCGAGTCTACTGAAACATTAAATTTGTGGTCATTACACCTCGAAGGTCGATAAGGGTTATTTATCAACAAAAACGTTAATATCACAGTAACTTAGGATTGGCCCGAATATAAGTAGGTTTAAGACTACTTTAATTTAGTAGCCACTGAAAGACTAGTGTTTGTGTCGATAGGTGATTGTGGTTTACAATAAAATGTTTTTAGTCGCATTGTATTAAATTCCTATTTATTATAAGTACAAAGTGTATTTCTAAACATTGTTTCTTGTACAAAAATGTACAAATATTTCCCATGTAGTAGACCCGTTCTTCGCTTTTAATATATTTATCTGCTTCAGTAAAGAATCTGGTGCTTTGAAGTTATTTACGGATGTTTAGGGCTGCATTGACCCTGTAATGCCAGGTGGCCTTGCAGTCGGGTAAAAATCTTTTGGTTCCATTGTCACGGCCTTTACAATATTTTTTGTATAAACAAAATTAAGTATACAGATACATTTGCTATTACAAATAGGAATAGTGTTAGCCTGACAAGGTGACTAATGATTCATTGGAATAAACAGTAAATCCTGGAAATCCCATAAATGTCATAATCAACTAAACAAATAGAAGAGATGTCTGAATATATGAGCGATGAATAACTATCCTAAGGGAAACAAAATAATATTCGAATTCGCTATAATTTGTAGCGAAATTTCGCAGAGTATCTGACGATAAGTGGCCAGTGTCGCCTATGGAATTCTGTAATCGACCCAAAACAGTTTTAGACACCCACCTGAGATCTGAGATTTTAATTACAGTTACTCTCTATGTATCCGAGTCATAGTGGCGCGTCCCTGGCGTGATCCATCTTACGATCATGATGTATGTATTATTTTGTACATATTAAGTATCCGGCATTTTATTGTAAACGACAAATATTTTAGTTTTGCGATTCATTCGCTTACATAGCTTTATTGCGATGGAATTTGTATATATTATTTATTATCAACCATTATTGCTACAGGTCCATATGCCATAGTCCAATGAGCAGGCTAAGTGCACGTTGACCATAATTAATTTCTCATATATCTTTAAATTACCCACATATCCTCTAAAACTTAAGAGTTACCTGGAAGTCGAATCGCGAACCTCCAGCTTGAGATAAATTTTAGATCAGTCATCATTAATTAAAAAGTAATCATTAAAGCTAATTTTAAAACTTGTTTCCATTATCAGAAACTAACATTATTTGCTATATACCTGGCTAGGTAACGCTTTATGTTCAGATTTACACGACATCGTTTTTCTATGTACATCAGTGTGTCATACATTATTGTCTATACCCCACTACTGGGGCTGTTCTCATGGCTTCCGGCGGCCTGTAGATTACTCTACTATTACATCTATGTAGGCATTTTTATTCACAAATCCATCGCAATAACGCACACGTTGTATTATAATGTTCATATTCTGATATATAGTACATAATAGGGCTATGATACGTTTAGAAGTCGTATAAGGATATAGGTCTATATGTGTAAAGCACAGTAATCAATGTCTGGAGGTGGCAATTCCTTGCTGATTTTGTCCGCTGATCAGCAAGGCGGCTACATTACACTGACAAAATTAGTTACTCTAGTATAACTTTAGCTAATTTATACATTTGTTGTTGTTTTTTTTTTATGATACATCGTTGGATTCCTCAGAACTCTTTTGCAAATACAGCGAGCAAAAATATTTCTTCCTTGGCCAGACATGCGTCGTCTATCACACGCTGTCTTCTAATCCGTTTTTACTCATTTTCCAGTCGTGTACTTTGTCTTTTGACTCGTACAGATGAGGTACAAGTTCTTTCCCCCACGAAAGCTAAAATTATGTATTGCGATGACGTCATTCGTTACAACAAAATATTAGTTCAACATTTAACAATATGTTATTCGTCACAGCTTTACATAGAAACTTGTCCTTTGTGTTTACTTGCCATTTTCACAATCATTTAATATGGCAAGTTTACTTATGATATTTTGTTGGTATTCTTTTCAAATTCTAAAAGTAATTTTAAGTTTTCTTGTTACTTGTCAGTTTGAGTACCTTAAGGCTGAGGTGATTAGTTACAATAGAACAACGTTGGCGGCTGTATTTCTTTAGTTCTAAAGCCAGTCGACTACCCTTGAATAAAATACTAAAAATATGTATACATAAAGAAGTAAATATTCGTAGGATTTTTATTGTAACATGGATCGTTATATTTGTTGAGTAAATACAGTCTAGATGTACTCCAGACAATGATACTTTGCTATATACTTATAATATATAATGTAGTTTAGAAGGGTCGATTGTCGTTGCTAAAACTTCTCTTTATAATATACTTGTTATAAATAGGTTATTGTCAGAAATATAATATGTTAAGGAAAACGTAAAAATTCTGAAAATGGGTACTTGGTATTCTTTTAGTCTTTGTAAGATATAAAACATACAAATTGTATGGTACAATAAATAATGTAATGGTTGAATAAAAGATACAGTCAAGTACCTATTACTGGATTATACCGGATTATACTTATTATACCGGAAATGATACAAAATAAGTTTACGTATACGTAGACTACATCGTATACGTAGCGTCGAGGATACACATCGGTCGAATAAATGTGATTTAGCGACGCCTACACATGTTATTGGTTTCGTATGGACCATTTGTCCAATTGAGCCAAACAAGGTTGTCACTCAGCAGACTAATATCTCAAACAATCTAAGTATTGTACCCAAATGAGTACTTCGTTTGAGCGTACTGCACGCCGCGATCGTGCAGTTTTATAAATATGGATCCTATTGTATTTGATATTGAATAAATAAATAAAAATAATAAGATCAAGTTAAAGAACATATGCTGATGTTGTATAAACAATAATTCCTGCAACAAAA
The DNA here is from genome assembly GCA_018251495.1 of Autochton cellus. Lineage (NCBI taxonomy): Eukaryota > Metazoa > Arthropoda > Insecta > Lepidoptera > Hesperiidae > Autochton > Autochton cellus. The sequence continues at coordinate 5,078 of DWPG01000316.1, read as the reverse complement.
CAAATAGAATACACACTTGGTGAATATTTGTCCGTTCAAATAATCACTTGTTATTAATGTTGTGTGCTAAACTTGTTAATTGGTAATTTTACCATAATTACTTGAAATCTAGTAGCTGTAGATATCTTTATTGTCAGGCGTCTTGGATAGCGAGTGTTTGTTTGTGGGTTAAACTCAAAGACCGGGATCGGGTATTGAAATTTGTAAGTATAAACAGATCGAAATAAATATGTACAAGTGGATCCTCTTCCCGTAAGTGTCTCTATCGTAGTACGTGGTTTATCTAAATGTGATTTTGCTCTCAATTAAAAATAACTTGTCGTTTTCCGGTTACAATATCCTTTATTGACGTGAAAAATATCCAAATCCCTTTTTAGATGTTCAATTAATAAAATAATTAGTCGATCCTTTGATGGTATATTATTATATTCGGAGCAGTAGTGTGGTAAATTATAATAATATCTAAATCGTGGTTTTCATTTTAATAAAATATTATTACCACTATTTATTTATTATGTGCACCTATTATGTGTGGTACAAAAATATGTAGTCATTCACTCATCGCCAATAATACCAATAATCTAGTAATTTAGGCAAGGGACAATACAGTGCTTCAATTAGTCATCCCGGGATAGACGCCGACCACAGTCTTCACTTTTTATTATACTGTATTAAGCCGATGTGAAGCTCAAATTACAGTGATTTTATCTATACTGGGGCGATAAGTGAGTGAATGGCCAATATGAACGAATGAAAACATTGATTTCAAAATAAAATCAATTTAAATAGCACATTTGTTGCGCTTCCATTGAAATACATTTTTCGCAGTATATTTCCAACATAATTATAAGCGACTATTTCCATTTTATATTTAATATTCTTAATTTAATTGTACAATTAAGTCATTCGTGTATATTTAAATAATTACTTGTATAAAGCTCGTACGTCAGATCATATTGACAGGTGTATGTTTTATTTTCTATCTGTATTAAATGAGTGTTGTGACGTTATAAATATGGTTTTTGTATTTGTTTTGCATATATGGAAACTTAATTATGTTACGTTTATTTATAACCGTATGCCATTTGAATCTGTGCTAATCTGTCGCTACGAGGGTCGGTTTCGTGACTAACAAAGTTTATATAAGGGATATGGATAGGGACGGTCTGAAAAATGTTCATTTCCTTAGAATCACACGAAACTAACTTGAAATGTGTAGGCGATTATAATAGTGGTTTTATTGAAAGTCCTACTTTATTTTTTTTGGTGCAGCAGACACTCGTAGCCACGGATTGTAAAATTATGTTTTAGGTTTAGTATCATTTATAGTAAGTATAGAAATAATAGTTCGTAACGTTATTACGTGCCCTGCGACGCACACGTGTTGTTCGTAATCAAATGATTTTATATTAAACATTTTGGCATACAGTTTCACTCACTCTTAGAGTGTGTCTTGTTTGTGTCTTGTGTACTGTTTGACGTTATATATTATGTTAAAAGTAACGTACTTACTAAAGATTAAATTTAAATCTTCCATTGAATACTCTACATTCTTCATATTTGTGAAATTTGTGTATTTTTTAATAAATATTGATGTGAAAATAGATACTTTTGATCGACTTAAAGTAGATATAGTTCATATTTTTAAGCATTCGATTATTTAGATGTTACAAATATAACTGTCTTATGTAAATAGGTGGTCGGTTTAGACGAGTGACGGTCATCGGCTATTTTGGAAGGGCTGTGAAATGGAATTGTTGTAAGGTTGTATATAATTTATGCAGTGATTATTTATTATAATAATGCATCAGTGCATTACATTTCGACGGAGGCCTAATTGCAAAAGTGAAGTACCTTAACAACTTCTGTAATTTTGAGTTACTTCGAAAAAGACTGCTAATTGAGATTTGTTGTTCTTACTAACTTGAAGTAGAATTGAAAGTATTTGAACGAATGAAATATACGAACCGGAAAGCTGTTTTCATTTTACTCGTCTAAATCCACCCAACTCTGAATATTAATCATTCGTCTATAATATTACAAGATCTCATTAATTGTTAATATTGGAAATGTTATAAAATAAGTGCTTAATTTGTCTATATTTCGAGCATTTTAATATTATGTATTAGTACGTGATGGCACGAAAGACTGGTATGATTAAGCTTATGTAAGAATGAAGGTGGTGGTTGATGACGTCATAAAATCTTGTCACATAAGACAGATACGTGTGACGAGATTGTGTCAGACTGAGAATAGAAGTTTAGGGAGAGTTGAAAGGTTTTTTCGGTACAGACTCGGCGCGAAAAGTGGTCCCGTGTCGTCACGTATAAAATTATATTTGTAATGTATGTGCTTATTTTATTTGCAGGTAACAGCTCTGAGCTATTTATTAACTTAATTTGGATGTTGGTTGAATGATTTTCTCCAATAATACGATTGTGTGTGTATTATCCAATGAATTCATTTCTAAATTAATCACTTGGGGCCTAGATTCTGGGTGATCAATGAAATGAGTGCAGTAGAATATTTTAGCGTTTGTATAATGTGGCATTTATGCAATCTCTAAAATGGTCGCAATAGGTAGCTTAGTATTTATCTTCCATTTAATTATTTGTCTATACGGTTACGAATTGATGTGATACTTCAGACTAGGATGTTTAAGTACATGGAATAAAAGGTTCTTTCAATCAACACTGATTATTTTTTTAATAAAAAAAAATATTCATTTATGTGTATTATGTATGCTTTGGAACGTATTATTAATGTTTAAATTTCCTCTTTGCGTATTAACTTCTACTGGTGCATTTGATTAACATCCTTAAAATGTAATATTTCATGTATGTATTACGTATCTTAGTTCTAACAAAGGATGTGACTTTTTTTAACTTATAATTTATTTTATTTGTCTATTCACTTAACAATATACTAATGTTTATTAAATGTGTTATTTATATACATGTATGTTTATGTATTGTGTATTTAATCAATGGCACGTGCAATTAGTGATCGAAGTCGAAATTGAAATTTTTTCAAAGGCATAGTGTTTCATTGTCTTTTGAACGGAAAGTAACATGTTTTTGTTGATACCCGATGATTTGGTTTATTCCGGAAATCCCCACCGACAAATCCCTACCAGTGGGGATTGTTATTTTTTTTGCCAAAAATCCCCACTATAATTTTGATTTTCAAATATATAAATCATGGCGCAAGAATTTTGTCGCATTTATTGATTGATACTGAGGCGATACGTAATTTGCCGGGACAGCGAGTTTCTTATAAAATTGGGGTTTTACGTGGCTATAAGCAACCCGACAGAAATGCAATATAACTAATACGTGACTCTATTCCTATTATGGAATTCATAAAACGGAGTCCTTAAGATTCGGTCCTGAAGAGGTCTAACAGCAGGATTTTTCCCATTTTAATTTTGTAATAAAATAATACTACCTATACGAGAATATATACATAATTAATTGATTTTGAATTTTTATTCCACCACAAACCAACGGAACTCTAGCGATTTACCTGCTATGGGTGGTCCCGAGCGCAATTTATTCGATTGCGACTCATATTAATACATCGCCCGTACAACAGTTGCGGCAATTCTGTATATCTGTATTGTTTTGTAACGAACACGGAATTATCTGTGGCCGTATCAACGCTTACTCAGTTCGATTTTAGTGTCCCAAAGCTTAGTTCGAGTTCAAGTCCATGGTATAGGTAATCTATCCTATATATTTTGTAAATAATATTTCTGTGTTTTGTCATTCGTCAACCAGTTATAACATTATTCCACTGGCTAAGTATATTTTGGCACCTATACCTAATACATTTTTGACGCACATGCATATAGATTTCTTCATAATGTTTTTTCTCTTTACTTGAAGTTCGTGATAATATTTTTAAGACTCTTAATTTTAAAACGTCAGGGGTGCATATATGGAATTTGAAGTTGGATTTCCGTCATGAGAGACCGACATCCATCGATTTCACTATCACTGTAAAAAATGTAATCGGTAGAAATTTATAACTACTTACTATCATAGTAATTATGTTAACATAGAGCAGTGCATTTCAATCGTGACAGGACAGTAGCGACTATTTGCGAAGCCCTTTATAATCGAGTTCGAAGGTGGTAGAACCCTCTGTGGTTCAACTTCGGAGACACCACCACCACAGTGATTCCAAAGTTATTTGGATTTTTGTCATTTCTTTAGAAAAGCCCAGATTCGTTCGTCAAAATCTAAAGTTCGAGAATTCAGCGGACAACAAACTTTCACGATTTCTTTTCTCAAACCACTTGATTGATATGCATTTTGTATAACCATAATTCATTTGATAATTAATTAGTCGTTCGTAATTAGTAATAATTATATCGTTATTACTCTAAATAAAAAACAGCCTTAAATAATTATTTAAACGACCGTTTGCGAAAAAAAAACAATATTTAATAACTAATTTGTACTTTTACCTGTGAATAAAAATTATCTCTTTGTAGTTTTAAAAATACTCATGTTTCTCTACATAATTATTTATAAGCTCTTTGCTCCCCACAATTTCAACAATTACACAAGCAAACCTCATATTCTAAGCAATATAATTATGTAACTATAATATCCAAGATTACCTCTAAGCCTGCTCCCAGATGATCCCCGGATAACGAGGCCCCATGTCCACTCATTTTCATTACCGTAACTACTAGTTTTCTCGGTCTAATGGCCATAAACATTCGCAAATACCGGCAAGGAACAAACTTGCGATAATCTTACTCTATAATGACGGAACAAGGGGCGAATGGATCCCGCGTGAATATACTGGATATGGTCAGCTATTACTAGTTGAATAGTTGTAGAATATTGTATAACTAATTGGTTTAGTTATAAACGGATGTCTAGTTTCGTACTAAATTCACGAAAAAAACTGTCCGAAAAGAACGTTTCACAATATACCTAATATCATTATATGTGTTTTAAATGTCGTAGAACCCAAAGGGTTCGACATCGGCGGCACCACTACCTCACCAATTTCTACCTAATAACGGCAGTGTTAAGCGCTGCTGTGTTAAGGTTTAAAGGGTG
>DWPG01000315.1:0-10031 GCA_018251495.1 Autochton cellus | reverse complement strand
TAACTCCACCATTTATTTCGTACGTCGTGTGCATTTTGAAATATTAAACAACATGTCACGTTTTAAAGACATGGAAATGGCCAAAAAATATTAATGATGTTATTTTTCAAATATTGCTGTTGACAACTAATTAGATCTAATATATTTTTCCTTCTTTGGGCAAGACTAATTCAACCGGTGAGCTACTATTACCATTAACGTGGAATTCTCGCAAGCATTATGAAACTTTACCTAGATAATAACCACATTGGTTTCATAATAAGGCTTATATTCCATTGCAGTACCGATATTTCCTTGGCAATATCGCGTTTCCTTCGCTGTCCTAATTTAAGGCGCACCGCGGAAATCTTTTTGATGAATTGCTCCCGGGGATATCGTAAGTATGATGACCCCGAATATTAATCTTCACCGTGATTCCGAACTTCCAAATATATTACAAAATAATAAAATGCAAATAAGTATAATTTATTACTTTCTTTTAGCCATCGGTCCCTTTAAGTTCCAAATTGCTTTGATCATGCAATATGTATGGACGGGGCTATAAAATTAAAACAGAGTTTGATTGACACCTCAATTCACGCAGAATCATCTCGATCGTAAATTACTATTTAATAGTCTTACTGAAATTAAAATCGACCGAAATCAACGTTTGGCTATTTGTAATGTTATGGTATTATATTCGGTACATCCCTTATAAAGTTTATTATTAAGTACACAGATGAGTTCTCATAGGTATTCATTTTTACATAGGTAGATATGTCAGTATACGTATGGCAACTTTATTCGTTCCATATTCAAATGCAATTTTGTCGAAAACGTCTATTTGAAGCGCTGAAAATATCCTGCTGCTCTGAAAATATGGCGCTAAGCCAAAGTTGAGTTATTGTGATGTAAATAAGGTTTGATCACGTACAATGCTGTGGGAGGAGAGGGAGGAACCCTTAGAATATAAACAACATACCCCGAACCTTTGGTCTACCATTACAAATACCACATTGAGGGATCACAAGGGGCCAGCGTATTTACGTTATTAAATTGTTTACATTTTGAGATAAATGCAAAATATCGTTTTAAAGAAATACGTTATTTTTTGACAGTACTCATGAATGTTAAAATTTTTTCATAAACATTTTTTGTTTAGAAACTTTGTTATACATATGTATATCAGATTATGCATTTGTTATCTCTACCATTTTAAAAGTTGTTTGTGCTAAATTTTTTTAATAGATTGAAGTAGCAAACCAATATGTAGTTCATCTGATTTTGAAGGTGGTAGACACAGAGAGAAGAAGGTGGTTGTTATGTGGTTCGACTCCGGCGCCACCACCACCGCACCTATTTCTGCCTAATAACAGCAGTGTTAAGCGCTGCTGTGTTCTGGTCTGAAGGGTGTGGTAAGGGAGACATACTTATCAAAGGCGCTCCAACTTAGTCCTCAGGTCAACCTCAAGTAGGATTTTGATCTTATCTGGGTTTGATTACACGTGTCCATGGACGGCAGTAGCCACTCACCATCAGGTGGACTGCATACTCGTTTGCCACTTAAATACCATATAAAAAAAAACGGATGGTAAGAAGTTTTACTTCACACTAGAAATAGGTGTGGGGATAGCATCTTCCTGGTCGAATCTTACTCGTTGTACCAACTTAGATATGTGATAAGTTGTACGACCTGTTACTTTACGAGTCCGCGTAGTGTTTCATCGCAATCGATTGTATAGATCTTTGGTGAACAAGCTTCGTGTAGCAACAACTCTTACGTAGGTAGAACGATATAAAATGGGTGCTCCACTAAGTTTATCATTTCAGACGTGGGTGTAATGTTTCGAGTATTCACATAGTCAGTGAAAGCAAACATTCAACCAGAGATGCGCTTTGTGGCGCCGACACATGACACCTTGGCCTTCGTTACAGAACTCGACCCGACCACGAAATACCGGGAAAGTTACTGTCCATTCTTTTGTATAAAGAACTGCATTGACAGTTTGCATAGTTGCACTCGTAGCTTTCCATTTTGTGAGGCTACTGTTCGCATTTTTGCGAACTAAAATGTATAGGGACTCGTTTTCGAATCGACGTGTGTTTAACTTCCTTTAAGACTCTTCTCAAACATTCTAAGGTCTATGTAAATATTAACTCTTAAAAGGAAAATATATTGGCTTTTTAGATTAAAGAACTCAGTTACTAATTTTAAAAGCTAATAGACGTGAATTCATTGAAACAGAGACCCATTATAAGGAAAGAATGCGCCCAAACATAACCTTTGAGTGGGTCTGAGTCAGTTGTGTAGGCGTAGGTACTCGATATAGGCTGTATTTGTACGTACGACCAGACGACCACTCATTCATGTTGTATTCTTTAAACTCAATTATTTAGCTTAAATGAGACTATGTAACGATATTTTTAGACTAAAAAATTAATCAATCTAATATTTCGATAACAATATCGCCGAGCCGCTTTTCAACCTAAAGTACACACACATGCGATAGTAAAATCATACTGCATCATCCACCTACTTCTATCCTAGGTGGTTCGTTAACATGTAGTTGACCGCCAAGTTAACCTATTAAGTTATATAATAGTTCTCGGCTTTAAATATACAATAATTCAACGCATGAAACGAAGAACACTCTCAACGTTAATGTACTTTAAACCACGGTATTACTGTCAGAGCGTATTAAATACGTAGGCTTATACCTGGAGCTACATGGACCACACTGATCCAGTCAAGTTGGCTGAGAAATGAAAATTATTAAAGCCATTAATATTACATATCAGTATATAGAAATAATTTAACATAATAGAACCACGAGATAAAGAAAACAATATGACTGAAATTAAAAATTGATTAAAAGAACACAATGGACATATTCCATTCGCCATTGAGGTTCAACGCTGGAGGGCGTTCAATCAAAGAGCGCAATATGCAAGAATATCAATCAATGGAAATGGACCGACTGGAATATCACGGTCAAGTTCAATAACCGAGCAGTTCTTGATTGACGACGGGCAATTTACGCTTTTTATAAGCTTAAATTTAACAAACTTACGATTGTTGCCGTTGATTTCGGCTTGAATTTGTTATGAAATTTTCCTGTCATTATGTACATTTATTAACCCGTTTGGTGTGAAATGGTCGTTGACCATCTGTAATTATCTGCAAATAGAAGGTCTGTAACTGAAGATGGTCACATATTCCAGCCCTGTGGACATCAAATATGAATTATGATATAAATAATTACCTTGTCGCAAATAATTAAACCACCATTTAAAGTTATGGATTTTTAAAGTCTGTCGTAAAATATTGTAATACTTGTAAGTGGTATAGCTCACAGTAAACTTGTCGTATTTCTACTCGTTTATTGTTTGATTTGAAAGTTTTTGAACACAATCCAATGGTGATCTCATACATTTTTTACTACGAGAGTTCAGCACATTGTTTGATTGTATAAGAACTCTTTTTTATGCATTCCTGTTTTCCGTATTTGCTAAATATTTTAAATATTATATTTGTGTTACGTTCACTTAAGTATGAAATATTTACAGAGTCCATTTAAAAATGTAGGTGAATGGATTACAGATAACTTATCGTATTTGCCGTGAGTACTCGCGTGCGATAAGATAATTTAACAATTCTTTATAAGTGTGAAATGACTGCATTTAACGCTATTATTTTCCTTCTAATTATAGTCATGTGACATAAAGAAAGACCATAGGGATAACAAGTGAAATCCACGTGTCTCAAAAGGTTATTAGGAATTCTTTGGATGATTATAAAAAGGAGAAAAGTATTGATGTTCATTGAGTTGATTTTGCTACCGGTTTTACTACTTCAGCAGTCAGTTTAACGCTACTATTACAAATCATACTACATCTATTTAATATTTAAAAAGTACGTCATAACTTCATCGTAACTTAAGACAAGCTTATGATTCATAAGAAATGCTTAAAAACCAAATGGCGATGCCAGTAATTTCCAACGTTAGTTTAATTTAGATAAAGTTCTAAAGACATTTGCGCAAACATAATACGACTATAATCAGTCAGCAGATAAGAGTAAGTCCATATCCCAGATTACGTTTAAAACGTCGGGACAATCTTGTTATACTTTCATTTTTATCATACTTTCATTTAATGCGCTATAAACGTCAAAGTAAATAAACACCCCATATACGTACTACCTTTTCTTCATTGTAAGTAATTCGAATGACTTGCATCCACCGGTCACGTACCCAACGTGACATAAAAGTCCTCCAAATAAGGTACCTCGACATTCTTTACCGTGTTTTAAGGTCGACATAAACGATTAAGCTTAGTCGTGATATGAGATTCGGTTGCAGATTATTTTAAGGAGTTCCTTGTTCACTTAGGCATGTAGAAGTCAAAGAATTCTTGACCCATGACAGAGGCAGAAGATATTATGGTGTTTGAACGAAATATGTCTTGAGTATTTTCCTATTTTCATCTTATAACAGAAGTGATCAACGCTGTGATCTGCTGAACGTTGTGATATGGCGAAGACCTTATGAGATCTCTTCACTTGGTCCATAAAAGTAAGATAATTAGGGGTCAGTCAATAACATACGTCCATCGAAAGAAGTGACTAAGTACCATCAGGTGGACTGAATGCTCATTTGTTGTCGATAAAAAAAAGAAAAATGTACGGGTATAAAGTTCAGACTCGTCTATATTTTCTAACACAGTCTTCATGTGTATCAATGAATTTAAACTGGTTGACCAGACCTACCCTTGAGTGACAACACTATGGTGACTTACTTTAGTCGTTTTATCTGTCGTCGTTATTTAGTGTCCACTGTGTCCAATTATATATTTGTTTTTGTCGGGTTTATAGGTACTTATATAAAGACTTGAATAATATGTGATCACGATGTAATTTCTCTAAACGTAGCTTCAAGATCAAAACGACTCCAATATGGAATTAAATTAAACAGATGTAATTTTAATGTATTAAAAAGTTATTTTCGTACACTTTAAAAATAACATTGAATCACTTGTCAGGGTCGAGTCTTACACAGCTTACGATTAATCTATACATGTAATTTATTAGGGATTTGGTTATTATGATGGTTACTGGTTACTTGTTATTATATAATCCAGGCAATCTATTTCTAGTGTCTCTTTTTTCGAAATAGTAGGTGATATAAAATTATTAATATCGATACTTGCATATCGACCATGTCACACAATATATGATTTTAGACTACCATGTCACACAAAACCAACATCAAATAAGACTTCTCGCTGATTAGGACTTCTGATAACTTAGTTGGAATGTACATGATTTGGCTCGGCTTAACATAAGTTAACTTGGTGATTATATGTACGTAATATACTTTATATCGACCTTGATATTACGCTTCAAAGCTCTTTACGAGCATTCAATCCGAATTTCGATCAATCCGTGCAGTTATGCACCCGTTTAAGTACTTATATCCACGGTGGTCGCAGGTCTTAAAATGCTTTTACGTCATTACCACGCATTACGCCCCGTAATCGCCGCGTAGTCGTCTCGCATCGAATCGTGTCGAACAAGTTTTCTACGCTACATAATACCATTACGTTTATGCAATTATAAGTATTGCGTCTGACGATAATGTGGGAATCAAACGATTCCCGGTGTTATGTAGCTAGAAATAAGGGACTCTGAGTGTGCCTTCGTGAAAATAATCAACTGTATACTTAATGCTGTATACTTAAAGCCATCGAGGCGGATCGTGTCGTGTGAGGTTTTAAGGATCTGAGTGACAGCCGACGCCTAATTTACGTCACGAAAATGTATCTCGCACGTAATACGTATTTGAATAAAATTGTGGATTAGGAGAAAGCTAACAACTCCGTTTATATTTAATTAAGTCGACAGAATTAGGCTGTAGGTTTTAAGACACTGATTGATTAATGGCTGTGTTCAAACGTAGCATTTAATGAAACATGAAAACTTTATGTTAATTTGAATGAAAGTGGAAGAACTTTCCATGATTCAACAGCTATGGTTGTGTTACCGTCACGCTATTTTTATTCTTCCCCTCAAACGTAGTACAAGTTTTCATAGTACTATGGTCTAGTTTGAAGGTGTGACAAGGTAAACATTGCATGATTCGTCATTTGCTTACAACTTATCTCTTCATTACCTGTATTTATCTTCGGGGTAGACCCCTTTCTAAATAACAATCAACGGGATCATGTTATTGTTTTGTTTGCATGCTGTTTACATACTGCTTATTTTCTACTAAATACACATGTAACAACTCTACTAGCTACGGTTAGATTTAAATACCTACACACAAGCAAATATCTACGCAAATACGTATAGCTTATTTTGAGTCATTACCACCCTAAAACACTTAATAGGTACCTATATAATATTAAGTACATATGTAACAAACAAATAGGTAGGCAATGTCATAATTCTTTGAACAATAATATACAACTGATCAATTATATTATACAGATGCTTTCAAACAATATCGCACGAACATAATCCGCTTAAATATATTTTTTTTCATGCGTACGCCTCTACTATTGGTGCTCACATAGCCTTCAAAATCTATGCCTCATTTGGGCATAGTTGTTCCGAAATCAAAACGGGTTCTTTCTTTTAGATATTACCTAATGTTTACGAGGTACATACTCGTTTTGTACAGTTATCGTGTGGGCGCACTGCATTCATGCGTCGACACTAGCCTCCTTCCGATACGCCTACACATCTGTATTACTTATATCTTCATTTTATTATTGTTGTTTTATATACCTGTCTTACCTTTTACCGAAATAAGAAATTCGGAACATTTTCATCTAAAATGTTGCCAAAAGACCATATGGCTCGCGCTGTCAAAAAGTTATCAGACCTCATGTACAGCCAAGCTTCTAACTCTACACGCACTAACCTCGCAAACTCTACGTGTTTGTATAAATATGTGGTATGGCCGTTTCGTTACTGCAAAAAATATTGCATAACATAAAATTAATGAATAGTGAATAAATTTTTCACCTTACGCCTATGTGACAGTAGCTATTGACACATTCCAACTTTGTCACGCTGGAATAGTCATACTGATTTGATAATTGGTTCTATAAACAAAAATAAACGTTAGCACGTGCCAAATTAACACCATTAAACAACATGCTGACGTGTATTGTTGTGACAACAATACACCCAGGGGTTTCCTTTCCCATATCAAAGTTGATGAAACTATGACAGCCATTGTAGGAGCACGGGTCCGTGCCACTTTTGGACCTAAAACACTAAATCACGTACCAAAGAATTTTCCAGACTACACAAAGCGGTAAAGTCCTTAACTAAATAAGAGCAAAATATAAAAAAATGTACTTAAAAAAACTGTTAAACTTGCTAATTGCATACACGTAATATAAATCAAAAACAACATTTTAAAATTACCTACGAGTTTAAACGCCGTACGAATATTAAACGACAATTTCTTATATATAAATTTGTAAATATAATTGATAACTGTTTAGGACCGTTTTACTGGAATTCCAAGAAAACATTAAGAATACCCGTCTAAATCTGGAACACATTGAACTTACAGCTATCACCATCTATCGTCAAAGCTGACAAGAGAACTGTAAACTGAACAGGCAAGCTCGGTCAGCTAGTTTATGTCTAGTCTTTCCGACTTCCCCACCTTGACCTTAATACTAGTTTGTGCCCGCGACTCAGAACGCGAAGGACATACGTCTTTAAACACACGATGCATGAAAATCCGGTAGGTAGGTAGGAAAGCGTATTGCATATGCCAAAACTTGCGAGTACGGAGTTAATTGATTTTTTCTTTTTTATACAGAAATACTGTTTAAACATAAATGTTACAGTGGTTTAAATTTAAATATTAAACACCCACATCCGTGTTAGAATACTCTTCGTTATAACATGTTTTCTATATATTGAGATGAGTAACGCAGTCCACCTGATAGAAAATATACATATCTGCCGCCTATCGACTTCTGCAACCAAATACAAATAAAATACTAGTCATAACAGACAAGAGCAGACATGTTCTTACCCTTGAAGACGAATTACGAAAGCCTCGTCTGAATAGATATTCAGATGATGCTTTCGAACGGCTCTTTAATGAACGGTGAAAATAATTATAACTGAATTATAGTTTGGCGGTAATGGCAGTATCTACCATTGTTGCCAACTGTCGTGTCGTATCCTACTTGTTTTAGAACATGACATACATATAGGGCGTTTTATCCTTATCCTATCCTTTGGATTCTTCGTATTTGTGGTAACAAACAAACCTTGATACCATTGAACTGACACGCTATACTTGTCAATTCTTGGAATGACCGAACAATTTGGTCTTGGAAAAATATCCTGGAACTTCGTACCTACAAGGTGATCAACAATCTCCAAGTTTAGGATACCCAACGTTTCATCGTTTTAAATATAATAAAGATTACATGATTTTTGAATTTGTTGTTAATTTTGGATTTTTATCGTTTAATGAAGGTCATGTTTTTGTTTTTTTTTTCTAATAAGTGTGAAAAGGCAGACAAACTCTGTCCTTATAAATAGCAATCCACCGGTGATCGTCTTCAGGTAGGGTGCCGACTACCTAAGGCCGCTTGCAAATATTCATGGGCCCAATGTCTATTAACGGCAAGAGGATTTACATCCCTGTTTGTTAAACAAATAAAGGTGAATTAACAAATACCTACTTCAGTTAATTAAACTTCGAAACTTCTTAACACCCCACGATTTTAGAACAGTGAAATTAATTTTCTCGTCAGTAATTTTATTCTTATGTTAAGAATTATTTTTAACTTTTTAGTTTGATTAACTGTAAAAGCTTGTTTTTTAGTTTTTCTTAACTATTATTTATTTTTCGTTTTTCAGTTCGAATTTTTGCATTGTCATCTGTCCTTGATAAGTATGCAGTTTCAAATTAATCTGAGGTTTCAAAGTCGGTCAAAATCACGTTCAAAGTTTCCGCTACAAACATACATATATAGAAACATACGACCGAAACTAATAAAAGCATGTTAAAAAGAAGTAGGCATCTAATTCTATATAGTAAAAACAAACGATCAATGGTATAGCGAAAATAGTTTAAAATCATATAGCATAGATATCTCTATTTTCTCTGATTCTCTTACTTTTTATTTATCTGAAAAGAAGACACGTCTTAGATCATGTAATTTGTGTCGGTTAAGTCGGCATACATACATCCTCGCTTCATTAAGGGTGTAAACATTTTATTGTTGCCTGCGTGCGGCCCCAACTTTACCGAAATAGTCCCGTTCTTGAAGGTAATCAAACTTCATGACACTACACGTGCTAGGTGTGAACTGAAGTTGAACACGCTTTCCCGCCCTTCGTTATTTTATTTTTAGACCATTACTAACACATTTATATACTTGTACTACCTACGGGACCTACACAAGAAATTATAGCTTGCGCATTTGAAATTCGGTCTCTCAAACTGGCAGTCCGAGGTTCAAATCCCACACGTAAACTTCTAATTTTTGACATTATGTTTTAAATTCGTTAGCATTTGTTTAAACGTTGAAGGAAAATGTGTCAGCTACATGTCCGAGAATTCTGGGTAAAAAGTTTTCGAAGGTAGTCTATTGATTCGCATTTGGCGTGGTGAACTATCGCCTAAACCCTCATTCTGAAAAACCCGTGCCCAGCACTAGGACAAAATTGTTATAATGACTAACAAATATACTATCGTAATTATACGTCATTACTCTCACAGACGCGTCAGACATGAATAATAACGTTTAATGCGCCATTGCTATCAATGTCGGTTGATGTTAATTTATCGTTGTACTGACCACCCACAATGGTGAGAAGAAAATTATGTCTATCCATCATTATTACATCATTATTACTGATTGTTAAAGCCCGTGTGAAAGCGCCGATAACATTCGTATTACTTATGTCTTATAATTGTCGTGGTTACACTTTTTTTATAGTTTGGAAGTAGCAAACGAGCATGCAGTCCACCTGATGGTAAGTGGCCACTACCGCCCATGGACAT
>DWPG01000314.1:0-10034 GCA_018251495.1 Autochton cellus | reverse complement strand
GGTGTGATATAATTTACGAGAGAAATATGCCGTAAAGTTTGTCTGGCATCTATTTTATTTAAACACAAAATTTTGTTTAAAAAGCTATTCTAACATAGAGAAAATATTTTTACCAGTTCTAAACTAACACGGAAATGCATGCAAACATAATTTATGCATACAGCCAAAGCCAAACAGACCTACTTTTATCTATTTTCGCCGAATTCACGTTTTAAATGGCTGACCATAAAACGTTTTCAG
Organism: Autochton cellus; assembly: GCA_018251495.1. Classification (NCBI taxonomy): domain Eukaryota; kingdom Metazoa; phylum Arthropoda; class Insecta; order Lepidoptera; family Hesperiidae; genus Autochton; species Autochton cellus. Next base: position 9,794 of record DWPG01000314.1, on the reverse strand, counting down.
AATAACAGAGAGCGCTCAGTTTCATCATAAAATTTCCGAAGCTAGGCTTATTTTAAACACGGAACAAGACGCGGTCAACGAACTGCACCCGAACATGCGCGCCTCTTCCTTCCTATCTGCCATTATGATAATCGATTTTTTGTTTCGCGCGCGAAAGTCCAATATGGCGATCTAATTTTTTTTCGATGTTCGTGTCTATGTTATTTTGTCTATGGCGTTATAATTTTTTTATTTCGCGATACGTAAATTCCGGTGTTATACAGTAGATTTATATTTCATAACGTATAAAATATTTATTATTAATTTAGCTGCTATTCGTTACAATAAGTTCTGATTGCTAAACAGCATACCTACTGCTGCGTAATTTATTTACCTAAATCTTAATTTATAGATTCTAGAACTTAGCTATAATTAACTATGAAGTGTTTCCTATAAACATATCTTGATAAAGATCTACTTAAATTTTGTATGGATGGAATATTTATCGATAACTATTGATATATAAACAATAAAGATATGAAAATCTAGGAAATACAAAACAAACAAACACCCGTGTCACTAATTATTAATAGTAAATACCTAAAATGTCGGATATCATTTTACTAAATGTATTGTAAATTGTACATTTTATTATCTGAAACATTGTTTTCACATGTTTTTCACTGGAAAACAAATTTAAATTGAATAGGTAGAATTTTCCAACTGTATGTTGGAATAAATGTTCATCTAGGCCTGTGTATCCAAATTAATCAAAACAATATAAAAAAAAATAAGTCTATAGACAATACTAAAATTTCATAGAACTGGCCAGTGAAAATTACTGAATTTGTGAAATCACACTTTTTACCAATAAAATTTCGTATAGCATAGTAAAATGAATACTTGCAATCGGTCTCTGACTGTTTGTATTTTCGTACTATATTAACTAACAATACTTTTGCAATTAGTCTGCGACTGAATTAATCATTCATCTAGCTCGAATTTTTTAAGCATGTACGTACGTGCCTATCTACCTTACCTACTTAAAAAATCCCTGAATTAGTTCCTTCGATGTATCTTATTACACGAAATGAATCAATAAAAAAAGCAATGTAATGCTTTTATTTAAATTATTTTCATACAAAATAAGGATAATTTTGGGCCATATAAATGAGTCAAAAACGCTATTCCGAAGAATCACCTACACATGTCGCTTGGAAAATACATTTAAGAACAGTAGGCATAGATGACATATTAAATGAGAGCCAAAATAAGGTCATATCATTTAACAACTAGACTACACAATATTGGGTAGATTGTTCCTCTCCGACAATTTAAAAATTAATAACAAAGGTCTATCGTTAAAAAAAAAATTGAAAAGGTAACATTTTTTGTTAACGCCCGCGCTCGTTGGCCATATGGTGGGCTTAGACCTGTTTTATTACTTATCGTATCTACAACTTGAATTCCGAACGTTACAGGACGCGCAGTTTGATTGGCCGTTGGTCCCTTTATCAAGGGACGCTTGTATGTGTTGTAACCTTGAAACTTTTTGAACTATGCGTGGCGTATTAACGGTTTTCTTCTCGGAAATAACGGTAACAATACAACATACTAATAAACAGCTTGGTACAATTTGGCGACAGGTTTCGTTTATAATTTATATGTACAAGAAATGTTCGATAAAATTCAACAGTTAGAACTTATAAATACAGTTGAATTTGATGAAGAAACAACATACAATGTGAAATTAAGTGTACCACGGCCCGCAAAACTGCAAATGGCGACAAAACACGTGGAAGAACGGAGTTAAATGAAGTGTTCGATCTGAATCGATCGCGGCTTCGTCTCGCTGCCGATTGAAGAGACTTAAACATTTACTGTATGACTATATCTATCAATATTTTATGACATTAGTCAAATTTCAGCAGATTAAAGTCGAAAATTGTACTCAAGTTCTACTTTTGTGTTACCTTAAAAATGTAAAGTCAGAATTCAGATAACACGAAAATGTTACAAATATCAAATTTAACAATAAAGGAGGTTAATAAAATAGAAATCTACGCGATGGGCCCGTCGCTCGTGCGGTTGGCGTCACAAAATGCCGGCCGCAAATTCTCCGGCAGTCGACGACTAAAAAAGTGAATTTAACAGAAACAAAAGAGATCTTACCTTAGCTCCGATTTGGTTGCCGCACTGACCAGCCTGGATATGCACGATTTCCCTCATTTTGTGGATATGAACTTAATAAATTACTTATACACTAATATTTCTGCTCCGCACGCACCACGTACTGTCGTGGCTGGTTGAAGAATAATCTTGTGGAGCTCGACGCTAGCCACGAAAGCGAGGTATCAGCTAGTGTTGTGCGCGAACCTTCCGTGTTGTGTCGATAAATTTTGTCGCATTGCGTCACATTACCAAATTGGGAGTATGTTAATTGATTTAAATTGAAAGGTTTTGTGTTTATGTACTTATAATAATATGTTTAAAATCCATTTTTATAAAAAATGTATGACTAAAACAGTTATTTATTTTTGTTGTTTCCTTTAATATAAGTTATGTAATATGGAAAATACTTTTAAACATCATCATTCTTGGCAATATATGGTATAAGTGAAAACCAATATATTTAATATTATTTTTAGTCTCGGTACGATTTTCCATAGTTTGGGCTTTTACAGTAACATTTATATGAAAGCATTAAACTGAAATTGTGCAACAGGAATTATCAAGATATTTATTTTATAGTCAGAAACATCTTCCAAGACAAGATTAACCAATTCCTAATTTTATAATATGGGTACGAATTAACAAATATTTTGCATTGCACGAAGATGATAGGCATCGAGCGCTCTCATTAACTCTATAATTGACCAGAAACTTAATAAGATGACTGCTTCAGGTGAGTACTGAGTATATTAAGCTATGGTGGTAAATTTATTTCAATGCGTGTATTCTAACGTAAAATTTTAATGTAGTGTGGGTAAAATATTAAGGAATCGTGACAAAATAAAGTCTTTTTTGTGATTTATAATTTCAAAATATTTTTCTTCAACAATTTGCGTTGAAAATAAAATGGTCTGGTATGTGTGATGAACATTACATTAAAAACCTGTTTGGTTACCGTTTTAACAAGTATGGAGACACATAAAAATTTTATTATAAGGTTTAAATTGAAACTTGTCATCGAATCATGACAAAGTTATTTACTTATCAATAAAATATGATTAAACTGAAGACCTTCTGCTCTTATACACGCCCTGCATCCCTTAAGGACAGACCAGCCCAAACTTCCAATTCTTTTGGTAGACGTACCTTTAAACGTAGGAGTAGCCTATTGCTGCAGAATGACGGCTGCTCCGCTCACTGCGGGCGACATGTAAGAGCTGATCTGGATGACAATTATCCTCGCCGATGGATTGAACAGTCGGAGCCAATCACGTGGCCCGCGTGATCACCGGACCTGAATCCTTTAGACCTTTTTATAATAATGAAGTAGCAAACGAGTATACAGTCCACTTGATGGTATGTGGCCTCTGCTGCCCATGGACATCCGTAATCAACCCCAGATAAGACCAGTTTTACCTGAGGTCGGTCATAGATGTGTTGTTAGTTGCTATTCCTTAGGACTAAGTTTTTTTTAACATTAAGATTATTAGTGCATCGTAGTGCCGCGAATGGATACGGTCACTGCGACTAAAAATCTTTCGATAAGTCTATGTGATTTCGCTTGTGATCTTGCATGTCACGGGTAACAAGAGTAAAAGCAAAATTCTGATATTCCTGCTTGATCCAATAGTGAGCAATGAAGAGCACAAGCCTGTGTTCCTTAGGGACCAAGTTGAAACGCCTCGGATAAATATGTCTCTCTTACCAACCCTTCAAACCAGAACTCAGTAGCGCTTAACACTGATGTTATTAGGCAGAAATAGGTGTGGCAGTGGTGCCATCGGAGTTAAACCAGAAAAGGTTTTACTGCCTCTACTGGGACTGTCTTAAAGATAAAATTTATTCAAGGCCAATTCACAGCGAATATCATTTACAGGAAGTAATAAATGAAGTTTCTACTGAGATTGCTCAATTAAGTTTGAGATCCCTAAAGGCGTCTTTTTTTAAAAGAGATGTATGGCGTGTATTAGAGTAATTGATTAACATTTGCATTTGATTGATTTGCATTAGCACATTTTATCTATTCGTGAATAACTTTATCTTTATTTTTATGTAATATGCAGGTAGGTATGTTCATTATAGAAAAAAACAATGATCACTTTACTTATGCATACGCCTAATGAAAAGAGATGAAGAGTAATATATTTAATAAACACTCAATATTTTAAACACGGTGAAACTGAGCTATTATTCTAGAGTCGAATTTGTTGTGCTACTTTCGGGACGCCCTTACTAACTTACGTACGGACGGACGACGAGATATAGTAAGCCTAAGCTTCAGCGTACAATGTGAAAAAATCTCTTTTTATTATTACAGGCTTCTGTTTAACTTGCAATGTATGTGTGTCTGGGTGGATCTTGCAAGTTAAATTTGATCCACTTCCCGGTTACCGATTGAGCTGAAATTTTGCATGCTTGTGTAAATCGGATAAAAATGCAAAATTATTATGCCATGGAGCTGATCTGATGATGGAACTGGAAGGTAGCCATAGAAACTCGGTAGTTAAACGGCACAACCCTATTAGGTTTGGCCTCGTTTGACCCGTCTTGACGAGTACTTTGGTGTTAGATGGTAACCAGGGTCTGATGATGGTGCACGAAGATGGCCATAGGAACTCAGTAATTAAACGACATATTCCCATCGAGTTTGGGCTCGTTTGATTCGTCTAGACGAGTACTTTGGTGCATTCATTGTCAAAAATGTGTAGATTGAGACAATACTAAAAAGTTGAAAATAAATTCATATAAAAAAGAGTTTTTTAAATAAAAAACAAGTTTTAATTTGAACTAAAAGGAAAATAATAATTTTATGCAATGACAGTACATGAGATTCGTGTCATTTATAATATTGTATTACAGTAAATTATTTTAAAAGCTTACAGCGCAAATTAATTGTGGAAAGAGGGCATTAACGCTAAATCGCGTAAGTTCTTGAGCCCTTACTAGTTCAAATAAAAGCTTGTTTTAAAAAAAATCTTTTTTACTTGTACTTATATGTACGTACCTAACTATTTATATTAGCTAGTAGTCCCGTCACAATTGTTGAATTTCATAAACCATAATACAACCCAAAAAAAAAACTTTATTTTATAAACCCAAAAAAAAAAAAACTTTTGCATGTATTTTTCGTCTGCGCATTAGGAAAACATTAATTATAGGGCAAATGAGGTTTAATTTTCTGAGCTGTATTTAAAAGAAATAACGCGTTTTTTGACATAGATTGATATGTGTTTTAGGGTCAGTATTGTTGTCAGTAATGTAAACAATGAATGTTTTATTCTAGAACAATGAACTTTCACGTATGCCTAATCTCATAGATTTTATTACAGTGTGCGCTGGTGAGGAGATTCCTCAGGTGCCAGGTGACAACAGCCACTATGTAGAGGGTCAGAGCCGGTACATCTGGATGCCGGATGGCGATGAAGTGCCCCATCTGGTTGACCTCCACGAACCAGTTGACGAAAGTTTTCTTAATGGGAGAAATGGAGCTAACAACCAATATTGGCTCTTCACCAGGTAATTGAAAAGTACATATTATGGAACAGAAGTCCATCCATCAGCTGTATGAGGTCCACTGTTGGACCTGATTGGGGGTTTTGCCAATAGTGACCGCACCTGGTATGCTTGTTGATGACCGTAGTAGATGGTGATGTTACACAGGAAGACGCTGCTGCCCATCATCTGGGCTTTGTCCCTTAGGTTTCTGCTACGACGTTAACGGGAAGAGAGTGAGAGGTGTCAGTGGTAACTACTATTGAGTAGTTATCGGTATTGACCGATACCGTCTGACTTGGTTTCTTTGAAACTATAAATCTTGAAAATATGTATTTTTAAAGGAGAACATTATATTCTAAGAAAAAGCCAAGTTGTTTATTGAGAAATAGATTTAAGAATTTATATTCACTTCATCTGACGGTAAGAGTCACGGTCGCACACTAACATCTGTGATTAAATTATTGTTGCCATAGATAAATCTGCCATGAAGGTACCTGAAAGTCAATATCAACGTATTTTCTTTCTTTTCAGACGTAACCCCACTAACCAACAAGTGATTCGCAATGGAGACGTCAACTCCATCAGGAACTCCAACTACAACGGCAACCGTCCACTAATGGTCATCGTACACGGATGGAACAGCAATGCCAACTCTGGAATGAACCCTCGGATCCGTGATGCCTATCTTGCGGTCGCTGACGCTAACGTTATTGTGGTCGACTGGCGTTCTCTCGCTAACGGTGCCTATACTACAGCTGTTCGTGGTGTACCCGGTATAGGACAGCACCTCGGCAACTTCTTGGTCTGGCTCATCAACAACGGCGGTGGCAACTGGAACAACGTCCACTTGGTCGGCTTCAGTCTTGGTGCTCACGTTGTCGGCAACGCTGGTCGTACTGCCGGTCGCCGCCCAAGTCGTATCTCTGGTAATTTCTTATAAACATTACTTATCTCCTAGGTTTTTGACAATTTATTTGTTATCAAAGCAATACGACCGTCTTTTACATATATGTATACTTTCCGTTTACATAATTTGTAAAAGCAATTAAGGACTTTGTCGATCGGTTATAAAAAATATGTTCTCTTTTTGTAAGGTTTGGATCCAGCTGGTCCTCAGTGGGGCGGCAACTCCAACGCCCTTAACCGTAACGACGGCCAGCACGTGGAAACGATCCACACTGATGGTGGACTCCTGGGTATTTTCGATCCCATCGCCAACGCCGACTTCTACCCGAACGGTGGCCGCAACCGCCAGCCTGGTTGCTCAAACAGCAGCTGCTCCCACAGCAGGGCGCCCGATCTCTTCGCTTCCAGTGTCAGGACTAATCACTTCAATGGCAGGCTATGCAGCAACCTCAATCAGGCGCGGAACAACCAGTGCGCTGGAAGTACCTTCCGTATGGGCAACAGCATCTTGAATAAGCGCGGGTAATTTATATAACTAACTAATTATTGCTTATATTGTCATAACATTTAGATTGATTGGTAACTTTGCTGGCTTAGACGTGGAGCCGGCTTACCCGCTGGTCGAGATAAAGAAGTGAGGGTAATGTGACCCCTTAAACATTAAGTAAACGGACTACTAAAAAGGAATAATGCTGCTAACCTTCTGAAAAAATACAGCTCATAGCTCTATATCGATAATATTATCCATTTTTTACATTATTATTAGATTTGCCTATTACTCATCTGTCTATCCAAGCGACATGTATTTTATTATAACGTAGTATAACACAAATTGTCTGTCTTTACAGGAACGGTCTTTACGGGCTGTCTACGGGCTCCAGTTGGCCTTTCTAAGGAAACAAATCAACTGCATAATAAATAAATAATAATCACAGTAAATGTAAAATACAAATGTCATGAATTAAGTACTTTGTGTTTTTTTGTCGTCCTCTGTCTATTTCCTCTATCAATGCCTTACCATCAGTGTGAGATCGTCTTTATCTTTACTAAGTATAAAACAAAGTTGCTCTCGGCTGTCTGTCTGTTTATCAGTCTTCTCCTTCTGAACTACCCAACGGATTTTCATACGGTTTTCACTAATAGAAAGAGCATTTTCTAAGTATGGATGTTATATATATTTCATATATATTTTGTTCTAAATGACTGAATAATGAGCGTGTTTTCACAACAAGAACGGTTTTCTACGCTTACATAGCTAACGCTGGTCGCTATAAAACAATGTATTAGAAAATTGTAGATCTTAACAAGCCTCACAGAAAACTCCGCGACAGCATATGTCTACCTTTTATAGATAACCCACAATGAGTGTTTTTATGTTTTAAAAATTAAAAACGATGCTACGTACCTATTTACGTGCTTTTAGTAGAGACCAAATATTAATTCTCATCCAAATAAATTATTTAAAAAAATCAAGTATCTAATATAGATTAATTTTGCTTTTCATAGCATGTAATTTTGATGAAAAGTTTAAAAGATATTACGAGTATAACATTTTACGGAATCAATAAAATAAGCGCGCACGAAAAGATGATGTTCTGTATGTTAACTTGATATTATTGGATAGATTTTTTTTAGTCTTTCTTTTTGTTTAAAAGAAAAATTATCTCGATAATTCCATTTAATAAAAGTTATTTAAAAAATGAGTATTATTGGCTTTTATCGCCATCTGTGGACGCACGTTTTAACCATTTATCTTTTTCGCCAGCTACCCATTGAAAAAGTAACATGATTAGTGCGCTAGATGGCGTTGCATGACTCTTATAACCCAAAAATCAGTATAATTATTACTTTCGATCCATACATTCTATATTAAAATTCGAGTTCCTTTCAATTAATAGGTTAGAATATACCACTGATTCCAAATTATGTGCAACTAACATAATCGCTTGCAGCGAAGCGGGCAGTAGGTGGCCTTTACTTTAGTAGTTACCAACGTACCTTCGAGTAGGTAAGGTAACCGATTTAATTCCCTCGAAGATTAGTTCCCCGACTTTCTACTTTGCAAGCCCTTTCATGGGGCACTGCTAGGCATGGATCTCTCCCTAAAACTAGGTGGAGCCTGAAGCACACTCCACACTGCGTACTGTGCACTGAGCTCCTATGTGTATTAATGGAAGGATTGGAAGACTCCTAGCTAGCTAGCTAAGTGGGACGTTTCACCCTCCGGGTCTCTTATGCTCCGGCTGCGTTTGCATAAGGGCGGCTCTTTGCCTAAGGTGGTGGTGTCTTTGGAATTGTCAAAAGTCACCACCTACAAATCTACTTATCAATTTATGATGTGCGTATAGGTATGATTTATAAATCGATTAATACAGCCACCCTGCCACCGGTATCATCATAATCTGGACATGAAATAATCGGATATCTGGATATATATATTAAGAATGTAACTCGCGCTCGCTGTTTGTGTTTAAAATCAGTTGTAATGAATGGAATTCAAAGGAATGTATATACAGGGTGAATTTTTCAAGTGTGTATGGATGAGGAAATCCGAAACTATAAGAAATAGCGGAAAATGCTGAATATTTCCCTAGCCTGGAATCGAACGAGTTCATTTTGAAAGATATTTTAAAGTTTTGTAAAATCCCGAGTCAAATAGAACACTTCAAAGATGGGTAGAAATGCCTTTCTCAGCTATTCATTATAAATATTACTTTACACAATGATAGGCCATCCCAGTTCTTAAAAGTAGCAAAGTGTGTATATGTAGGTTTAACAACTTAAGGTAGAAGTCCTGTTCTACCAATATAGAGCTGGTTACAAATGTCCAGGCGGCAGTATGAACTAACAATCAGGTGAAAAAACAAACAATATAATTTCACGATTCTAGAGCATAGGTAAATTCTGTGACATTCTGATACAAATGAAACGATACAACTAGTTATGAATAATATAGTGGTCGGGAGCGATCTAGAATAATTGTGTCAATACAAATGGGAACTGTGTAAATTCTTGGTTGTGCCACCTTTTCCCTGCACATTACTGGTTTTATTTTTATGTTGCAACCAGTAACCACGGTTCCCTCATAACAATTGCAAAACAGTTTACTCAATCCTTTGAAGATAGTAAATGTAATCTTTCCTCGCAGCCAACATTGTGGCATGAATTTATAATAATATAGCCTTTTATTTAGGTAAGAGACATTATTAAATTCATATATTAAAACTAAATCTAAAATTTTA